>JAPMUY010009470.1:5000-11591 GCA_026901105.3 Galaxias olidus
AGGGTGCTGGGGGGGATTGGGGGTGGTGTGTGTGTGTGTGTGTGTGGGGGGGGGGGGGGGGGGGTACTTGGGTATGGGGGTTCTTCTGGCACTGGGATGGGGGGGGCAGAGTCAGGGCGTGTGGGGGCGAGCTGGCGTTGGGGGGGGGCTGTGAGTTTAGGTGATCACAGTGCAAAGGCTCCTCTGCACTGCACTAAGGAGAGAAAGAATCCTTCAGCAGGGAAGTCCCCTATGCACACTGTGACGCGGAGAAACTGGGGGTAAGTCTAGATGACTCCCTGACAATTTATTATTAATAATAATAATAATAATAATAATAATAATAATAATAATAATAATAATAATAACTTAAGTTATATAGCACCTTTCAAAACAGGGTTACAGGGGCAGGGTAGTGTAGAGCAGTGGCTGTCGCAAAGAAAGCATATTTATAAAAAGCGGTCTCCAAACCTTTTAGGTTTAGTTTAGCATGTATTTCCTGAATACACTCAAAAGCTATACTGCGGTGTCCATTGGCATACTAATGTGTATTTAGCCCCGGAAGAGGGGGTTCGTTCGGTCTCCTTTCCGCGTTTCTTACTTTCGGTGGTCAGAAAGAGCCGGACACACTACTAGCCTTTCTGGCTGCTCACTTTGAGCGATGTGGCCTAAATTTACACTGTGAAAGCGGCACTGGAGGTAGGCATTTTCTTCAGCAGCAGAGGACTGTACATCACCAAAGGATTAAGTGTTTCACTTCAGCATGAGGTAGCAACCCTTTGTTTAGTTTCACAGCCAGCGTTTATTTATTAGAAAAGCCTATTGTTCTTGTTTATTTACGTGTACTCATGTTCAATAAATGTAGTTTCTTCTTTACAAGGCACCTGTGTTTATTACCACGCTACTATTAAGCTTACACTATGAAAGGTAACACAAAATGAACACAAAGACAATACAATTGTTGATCGCAATTGTTTGAATGGCAACCCATGGTCAACTAGAATGTCGCGTTCGTGACAGCCGTGCAGTCGAGGCGGCCCCCGCGCCAACGCTCTCTCTCCCTGGGGGTCCTGCTGAAAAGGTCGGTCAAAGCCATGCCTGACGTGGAGCTGCTGATTGTGTTTGCAGGACGAGGATTATTATGATGATGTGGATGACTTGGAGCTGGCGCCTGCCTACAGTAATTATGACCGCATGGTAAGGTGGATTGTTGTCGAACGTCGCGGGTCGCTCCGGTGTCATGGTCAGTGGTGGTGGTTGTCATGGTGACGGGAGGACGTCTCTTTCGAGCGGTAACGCTGCAATGTTTTCGGTTGTTGAGGATGTGAGGGTACAGATAAGGAAAATACTGTTTTTTAATGTTTCTGTGCTGCTGTTTGACTTCAGATTGTTGATATGGTTTTCTGGTTATGGGGATTATTTTGGATTTCTTTATAATGTAAATCTTTTGTGGTTGATGTGTGAGTTCATATGGAAGTCGCTTTGGATAAAAGCGTCTGCTAAATGACTGTAATGTAATGTTGGGTGTACGGGGATGTTGCATCCAACATTACAATGGTGGCTGGCGATTGATTTGGTGATTGGGTGTATATTTTACGGTGATCATACTCCGTGGTAAAAAAAAAAGGGTAAGGTTGTGCTCTAGAACTAGATTGAATAGAATTGGCAAAGAGCCTGAAACTACAGTAGTTAGGTCTTTCACACCCAAATTGGCTGACCCATAGATTAATAGCCTTTTGTCAAGGTTAACAATGACTTTGGTTTCTGTTATTATTAGGCTATAGGCAAAAAGAAACATTAACTTTGGTAGTGGGAACTGCTGATTTAAATAGGTATTGTAGCTTCTACCCGTTTTAGCTCTGTGTGCTGAGCATGGCGGATGCTGTATGGGGGGCGGTGGTGGTTTGATTCCCTCTAGCTGGCCTCCATGGTCTGCAGCTTAATGACTCAGCATTAGGTCGGCCCACTTAACAAAACCGCCGGGCCCCATTTCCTGAAGAGGTGTAATGGAAGGGATGAGTCTTTGCAAGATATATGGACACGTTTAACACGGATTATAACGACTTCATTCATTTTATTTTCATTTTTTCCCTAATTCTTATGGGAAAATGTTATTAGGTATAATACTTTGCTTGTGTCAAGTTTTGCTAAGGTCAAATCCGGCCAGGGAAATAATGTGGAAATGAAGTTGCCATTTTGATTTGTATTTAGTGCAAGTCACTAAAGTAGTTTTCCAGTCTAAGGGTTGATGGGCCGGATTCTAGAACTACTTAAGTTCAGCGTTTGAGCTTTATTGATTTTCCTCTACCACAATAAATGAATGGGATTAAGTTGGATAACTCGCAATGGGCAATGCATTTAAGTATAGTTTATGACTATACCGTATTGGCTACTATGTATATTTTTTTTCTCTGTAGTCTTTGCCTTTGAGCTGTTTTTTTATTTTTGTTCTACACTGAACCAGGCTTATTATGAAGACCCCGTTGAGTTGAGAAGATCCACCAGGCCATTTGCAGTGAGTAGAAGGCAGAATAATAATAAAGTCTCTATTTACTTGATGCTGCTTCCCTTTGAAGGCCAAATGCTTTGATATCTGAGGCGCTCTATTTTTATCCCCTGGCTGCTCCCTGGGTGGGTGGAGTCACATGATGGATAGAGACTGGACTACTGTCACTCACTGTTACCTTCTAAATCCCTCGCCGAGTGATTTTCCGTCCCTCACTCCTGTTCTCCTATCCGTCTCCTTCCATCGCTCTCCTCCTCCCTAGTTCCTCTGGTTTCCTTCCCTCACTCTCTCCCTCATCTTTCCCCTCGCTCTTTACCCCTTTTCTCTCATCCCTCTTTTCCCCCCCTCTCTCTCTCTCTCTCTCTCTCTCTCTCTCTCTCTCTCTCTCTCTCTCTCTCTCTCTCTCTCTCTCTCTCTCTCTCTCTCTCTCTCTCTCTCTCTCTCTCTCTCTCTATCCTCCCTCCGTGCTCTCTGAGAAGGCTGCCGATGTGTCCGGCATTATTGACTGGACCCTCTTGAGATTAACGCGAGGTAAAATAATCCTTCTCCCTCGTGGCGGCGTTCCGTTGTGCGCCGAGGCGCGGCGTGTGTGCAGCGGGGAGCTTGGCCCGCCCCGTTACTGCGTTCAGCGGCGTGTTGAACAAAAGGAATGGGGTATGTGTTCCTGTCAGCGGGGAAGGCTCATTTCTCCCTGCGCCCAGCCACTCTTAATCATTTCATCTCCGGCAGCTGGAGCTGCCGCGGCCTTTCTTCACCACCCCCGCCCCCCCCCCCCCCCCCCCCCCCGTCCCCCCGTCCTCCATTGAAGACGTCTTTGTGAACAGAAGCAGCCTGATTCTGCCTCGTGTAGAGTCGGGGAGCGGATTTCCGCCTGACATCATTGGGTGAAATGGGTGACTGGGATGAAAGTCTTTTTGTTGGGTTATGGTTTTTACGGAGGCTGGGGCGGTGGGATGCGCCCGTCAATCACCGCTGCCAACTTCCTGGTGGTGTCACGCCCAACCCCCTCCCCCTTCCCCTTCACCCCCATCTATCAACCCTTTAACTCGTTGCATTTCAATTAGACACCAAATTTGACAGGTTTCGGGATACGGTTGGATCAGGTTATTGACATTGTTTTAATTTTTTTCTGTTTGTTTGTCGTCGCTGTGGTCGCCGTCCACAGCAGTTGGCGCGGAAGGACAGCCAGAGCAGCTCCCAGCACAGCGTGTCCAGCCACCGGAGCGCCCACACCGACTCTCCGTCCCACGGCTCCCTGGGGGAGAGCGCCGCGCCCCCGGCCCCCTCCCAGCCCCTGCCCGGCCTGCCCCTGCAGGACTCCCCCGCCGACGGCACCATCCAGAGGAAACCCGACCCCTTCAAGATCTGGGCCCAGTCCAGGAGCATGTATGAAAGTAGGCGTAAGTATTATGATGGTGGTGGTGGATAATTTGAGGGTGCGGCATCCCCCGGTGGCAGGGCCCGGTACTACAAGTCTGCACACCTTGTGAGAGTATGGCATGCCTGCATGTAAGCACTCATGTAAAAGTTCAGCCATTAAAACCTATTCAAGCTTTTTTTTTTACATTTTTGGATTTGGTTTTTTGGTTGGGTCAGTATAGGTCTTTTACTCTTGCGGTGTAAATAGGGCAGTTGAAGAAAGCCCAGCTACTGCGAGTAAAGAAGACTGTGAGGGAGCGGTGATTGACTTGTGTATTTACCGTAGGCCTTGCATCATGAATGAACTGTCCATGCTTTAAACCTTGGGGGGGGGGGAAATCAACCATCATCGTCGGCCCCCGGCTCGCTAACAAAACATAAAACTCCCTCTGACTCGCCTCACGCGCGTCCCGTAGGTGTGGACTGCGGTCGACGCCGCACAGCCTCAGACCAGCACTTGAGCCCAATTACCATCTCCGCCGCCATTGATACTCTCCCTGCACAGCCGGGCCAGTCAGAGGAGACTGTCGCTGTTTGGTATTCCGACTCATTGTCTGCCGTGGCGTTTGCCTCCCAATTAACGGGAATATCCCTCCAGCCTCCGTCTTGTCAGGCACGAGGAGTCTGCAAGGGAGGGGGGGAGGGGGGGGTTGGAGGAGGAGTCCTCAGGGGTCGGGGTAACTCTTGGCTCCTTCATCCTTCACAGCGGTGCCCTAGTCTTCGCCCAGCAACTTCATTATTCAGAGGCTTTTAATGGGAGCGGGGGAAGGAGAGAGAGAAGGGGTGTGTGTGTGTGTGGGGGGGGGGGTTAGAGAGGAAGATGGAGTGGCAGTGAGAAAAAAGGTGTGTGTGTTTCATTTGCTAATTTAGTAACAATGATTGATTTCCTGGAGCAGATGGTTCTGCAGAGAGGGGAGGGGCTGAGACCAGAAGGTAGAGTAGAGAGAGAGGGAGGAAGAAACGGGGGTTTCTCCAGGACAGAAGTCTCTCTGCTCCTCTTCCTCTCCCTCGTCTCTCCGGAGTCCTGTGTTTTTCATCCACTGTCTGGACCTGTTTGTGTCAGCCATCGCTCAGAGCAGGAGGAAGACTCAGAGAGAGGGAGGCAGAGAGAGAGAGAGGCGCAGAGAGAAGGAGATAGAGAGAGAGAGAGAGAGACCCAGAGAGAGAGGGAGGCAGATAGAGAGGGAGGCACAGAGAGAGAGGGAGGGAGTGAGGGAGGGAGATAGAGGGGGAGAGACAGTTGACACTGAGGACAAAGTAGTAGTAATCCAATGACGCCTGATGAGGACGCACCATCTCAATACAATTAAAGATGAGAAGGATACACAAAGACAGACAGGGAGAGACAGGGAGAGAAGGAGGGAGGGAGGGAGGTAGAGAGAAGGGAGGGAGACTGTGTGGAAGGGAAGAGAGAAGTATTAAGAGGAAGCCATTAGAAGTAATATGAGGGTGTGGGCTCTGGGTCTCCAAGCTATAAAGGCCTGGGGGCAGCACAGGGGCCCCATTAACTGGATGGAGGACGTGCGAGCCAACATCAAAGTGCTGTAAACACCGCAAACGCTCTCTCTCTCTCTCTCTCTCTCTCTCTCTCTCTCTCGCTACATATTTATCTCTCTTTCCGTCTTGTTGTCCCACTGTTTCTCTCATTCTCTTCTCTGTCTGTCTATCTTCCCCTCTTTCTCTCTGTCTCTCCCTCTCTCTCTTTCTCTCTCTCTCTCTCTCTCTCTCTCTCTCTCTCTCTCTCTTTCTCTCTCTCTTCTCTCTCTCTTCTCTCTCTCTCTCTCTCTCTCTCTCTCTCTCTCTCTCTCTCTCTCTCTCTCTCTCTCTCTCTGGTTAAAGCCTGTGCTCTTATGGGCTGTGGTGAATCCTCCCAGTGGTGGATCTGCCCGCGGCGTCCACTTGGTTTGTAGTTTAGTCTCGCGCGAGGGGTTCTGTTTTAAGCCGCGGCCTTCTCATCCCACCATGCCTTAAAAGGACCGCCATCAGGATTCATCTAGAGGTTGGCTAGAACCTTCCGGAGCCAGGCCACTCTGCGCTCACAGATCCCCCAGTAATCAGCACTGCATCGTCGACCCCTCCACTTCCCAGCAGCTTGTGAAATGTAAATCCAGCGGTGTGCACGCATCCCGGCGACCAGCCAGAGGTCCAGACTGTGGTGGGCCTCCTCAGGGTTGGGGTTCAGCGTGAGGTAGTTAGTTAGGGGTGTAACGGGGTCACCAAGTTCCAGGCTCGGTAGTTTGGCTCATTTAATGCTCGGTTTGATTACTTTCCAGTAGAGCAAAAATCTTTAAATGATTGATATTATCATTTTCTTTATCTGTTTTAATTTGTAATACGAAGTGTCCTCAAAGCTTAAGGTTCGTAAACATTGCCAAGTAAAGTAGAAAGACATACACAAACGTTTAGACAGAGAGTGGCAGCTTGAATGCTGCAGAATGTGCATGCTGGGATTAGGTCGCTCCCCAAATTGCGTGTCGCCGATTACGGCCAGGTTAACTGTTATTTAGCATATTTGTTCGGTGCACATGCGTTCCAAACCGATGTGGCCGGACTAAATGGATTTGGAATATGCGGAAGCGCCACATCCCTATTAGTTAGCGAGGGTGACTCAGTTGGTCCAGCCCCAGCATAGCTCCTCCTCAGCTGGGGAACAGTCAGAAGGAAGGAAGGTAGTCAAACAGACTGGT
>JAPMUY010009472.1:0-7500 GCA_026901105.3 Galaxias olidus
CTGTGTCTCTCCAGGTTTCTGTGTGGGACGGTGAATGATTTTGTGGTGGAGGTGGGGAAGGCCTATGAGAGAGCCACAGAAAACAAGGAAGAGGCAGACGCTATGGCAAAAAAGGTGAGTCAGTGTGTGTGTGTGTTTCTGTGTTTGTATCTTTGTGTGAGTGTGTGTACGTGTGTTTCTGTGTTTGTATCTTTGTGTGTGTGTGTGTGTGTGTGTCTGTGTGTCTGAGTGTGCGAGCGAATCTGTGCCTTTGTGTGTGTCTGAGTGTGAGTGAGTGTGTGTCTTTGTGTGTGTGTGTGTGTGTGTGTGTGTGTGTGTGTTTGCCTCTGTGTGTCTTAGTCGTTTGAGTGTCTTGACCTTATCAAGCTTATCTCTCCAGACAGTGCTAGTCTATAATGACCAGTTCTGTAAAGATTATGTCTGTGTGTGTGTGTGTGTGTGTGTGTGTGTGTGTGTGTGTGTGTGCGCGCGCGCGCATGTGTGTGATGCTCATAAGTCTTTGAGCTCGAGTCCAAGTCAAGTCTCAAGTCTGTAGCATAGCTGATTAATCAGTAGGCTAGCTATTAAGTTACTTTTAATAATTAACCCATCTTCGTCTAACACTGTATGTGGGCTCAAAGCTGCTACTAGCACCGCTAGCATTCCTTAACTAAGATGGACAGTTGAAATTTCTCCGCCTGTATGTTATGCACTTTCGCTAGATGTATTTTCAGATTGCTTGTGTTTCCGCCCTTTCATGCAAAATACTTGTTGCACTTGCTGTAAACATTAGCATTGTCAGCATCAACTCTAGTGAAGTTTAACCATACTTTTGAACGTTTAGTTCTCTCCGCCAGTGTCACTATGTGAGCAGGGTCTATCTCTCTCAGTGCACGGTGCTGCAGTGTGCAAGAGAAAGAAATGCACCTGCCCCCGCACACAGGCTTTGAGAGAAAGAGCTATAATAAAAAGAATAATATATATATATAGGAGGACAAAAATCTATTATAATATATATGTAGGAGGACAAAAAAATAAATGTAGGACAAAAAAATTGTATATATATAGGAGGACAAAAAAGAATATATGTAGGAGGACAAAAATATTATATATAGGAGGACCAAAAAAATTAAATAATATATATATATATATGTAGGAGGACCAAAAAAATGTAAATTATATATATATATATATATATATATATATATATATATATATATATAGGAGGACAAAAAATCACCAGCTTCACCCAGCCCCCGGTTATATGCTTTACAGTTTTTATGAGTATTTAATTTAAAATATAGAGTGAAGCAATGACTTTATGAATCAGTGTCAGTTATCGTCTAATTTTAGACAGACAGCACATCGGGTCCACTTACTTCAATTGAACCTTAACATAATAAAAGTAATGGTAAAAATCATTCCTCCAGCCCCGGTTCCATGCAGCACCACCTTCCCCCAGCCCCGGTTCCATATAGCCCCACCTTCCCCCAGCCCGGTTCTATATAGCCCCACCTTTCCCCATCCCGGTTCCATATAGCCCCACCTTCCCCCAGCCCGGTTCCATATAGCCCCACATTCCCCCAGCCCGGTTCCATATAGCCCCACTTTCCCCCAGCCCGGTTCCATATAGCACCAGCCCCGGTTCCATATAGCACCACCTTCCCCCAGCCCCGGTTCCATATAGTACCAGCCCTGGTTCCATATAGCACCAGCCCTGGTTCCATATAGCACCACCTTCCTCCAGCCTCTGTTCC
Organism: Galaxias olidus; assembly: GCA_026901105.3. Classification (NCBI taxonomy): domain Eukaryota; kingdom Metazoa; phylum Chordata; class Actinopteri; order Galaxiiformes; family Galaxiidae; genus Galaxias; species Galaxias olidus. Next base: position 1,737 of record JAPMUY010009472.1, read on the forward strand.
AAATAGCACCACCTTCCTTCCATGTAGCACTGGTCCTTTGCTCACCTGTCTGGGTTCGGACCAGTAGTCTTGTATTCCCCTTCTCCACGGAATTCCAAACCTTTTCAACACACAGTCCCAGAAAAGTCAGAGAACATGTTGAGCGTGCAGCTTCTTACAGCCTACAGGTTTAATGGAGAAACTGAATACATGGAAGTGACTGTGACCTGCTGGTTCCTTCCCAGTGTATCTCCTTATGTGTCCTGTCCCCTTGTTTCACTGGGAGAGGGTCTGGTACAGAGAACTATAAAAATGTAAATAGACTGAAAAACGGCAATCCAATCAGAAATAACATTGCTTTATTTTGCCATGTGTACTGTAAATACATTAGGTAGCAAACTGTAACAGCATTATTTTGAACAAAACACTCATATACTATATACTAGACTATAATATGATAATTGAAATGGCCATTTCTGATTGTAAATGCACCCATAGCTGATTAATCAGCAGGCTAACTATTGAGCTACTTTTAAAAAATGAACCCATATTTGTCTAACACTGTATGTGGGCTCAAAGCTGCTACTGTTTCTTTTCAAGTATATTTTTAATAGGAGGACAACAAATAATATATATAGGAGGACAAAAAATAATGATAATATAATTATTTTATATTATAACCGTAGCAGCTGTTTTTGTTAAAGTATAATATTTATAGGAGAGAAAAAATATTTTATAAATATAAAATCAAATATTATATTTATAGGAGGACAAAAAATAATATAATAGGAGGAAAAAAATAAATATAATATTTATAGGAGAACAAAAATAACGATATTATCATAATTTTATTTTATAACCGAAGCAGATGTTTCTGTTCAAGTATAATATTTATAGGCAAAAAATAATTATAATATTTATAGGAGGACAAAAAATTATGATAATTTCATTTTTTTATATTATAACCGTTTTTGTTCAAGTATAATATTTATAGGAGGACAAGAAATAATATACGTATATAGGAGGACACAAAATAATATATATAGGAGGACAAAAACAATAATAATTTCGGAGGTCAAAAAATTATTATAATATCATTATTTTATATTATAACCGTAGCAGCTGTTTCTGTTGAAGTATAATATTTATAGTAGGACTAAAAACAATATTAATAGGAGGAGAAAATAAAATATATATAGGAGGACAAAAATAATTATAATATTTATAGGAGGACAAAAAAGAATATTTATAGGACAAAAAATTATGTATGTAGGAGGTAAAAATAATAAAGATAATATCATTACTTTATTGTACAAGACCCCGAGATACTTGAACTCCTTCACTTGGGGTAAAGACTCATTCCCTACCTGGAGTAGACAATCCATCGGTTTCCTGCTGAGAACCATGGCCTCAGATTTGGAGGTGCTGATCCTCATCCCAGCCGCTTCACACTCGGCTGCGAACCGATCCAATGAGTGCTGCAGGTCGCAGACTGATGATGCCATCAGGACCACATCATCTGCAAAAAGCAGTGATGCAATCCTCTGCCCACCAACCCGCAGCCCCCCTCCCCCGCGGCAACGCCCACGAGATCCTGTCCATGAATACCACAAACAGGATAGGTGACAAAGCGCAGCCTTGGAGGAGGCCAACCCTCACCGGAAACGAGTCCGACTTACTGCCGAAGACCCGGACACAGCTCTCGCTTTGGGAGTACAGAGATTGGATGGCCCTGAGTAGAGACCCCCTCACCCCATACTCTCGCAGCACCTCCCACAGTATCTCCCGGGGAACCCGGTCATACGCCTTCTCCAAATCCACAAAACATGTGTAGACCGGATTGGCATACTCCCAGGCCCCCTCAAAGATCCTCGCGAGGGTAAAAAGCTGGTCCGTTGTTCCACGACCAGGCCGGAAACCGCATTGTTCCTCCTCAATCCGAGGTTCGACTATCGGTCGAACCCTCCTTTCCAGCACCCTGGAGTATACTTTCCCGGGGAGGCTGAGTAATGTGATGCCTCTGTAGTTGGCACACACTCTCCGGTCCCCCTTTTTGAACAGGGGAACCACCACCCCGGTCTGCCACTCCTTAGGTACTGTCCCCAACTTCCACGCAATGTTGATGAGACGTGTCATCCATGACAGTCCCTCAACACCCAGAGCCTTCAGCATTTCTGGGCGGATCTCATCAACCCCTGGGGCTTTGCCACTGTGGAGTTGTTTGACTACCTCAGTGACCTCCGCCAGGGAGATTGATGCTGATCCCCCATCATCCTCCAGCCCTGTCTCTACTATGTAGGGTGGGTTTGTCGGGTTCCGGAGTTCCTCAAAGTGCTCCTTCCACCTCCCAATCACCTTGTCAGTTGAGGTCAACAACGTCCCATCCTTACTGTATACAGCTTGAATGGTTCCCTGCTTTCCCCTCCTGAGGTGTCGGATGGTCTTCCAGAACCGCTTTGGCGCCAGCCGAAAGTCCTTCTCCATGGTTTCTCCGAACTCCTCCCACATCCGCTGCTTTGCTTCTGCCACGGCCGAGGCTGCAGTCCTTCGGGCCTGTCGGTACCTTGCAACTGCCTCCGGAGTCGCCCGGGACAGCATGTCCCGGAAGGCCTCCTTCTTCAATCGGACGGCTCCCCTGACCACCGGTGTCCACCAGGATGTTCGAGGGTTACCGCCCCTTGAGGCACCTAAGACTTTGAGACCACAACTCTCAGACGCAGCTTTAGCAATGGAGGCTTTGAACATCGCCCACTCCGGTTCAATGCCCCCAGCCTCCACAGGGATGCCAGAGAAGCCCCGCCGGAGGTGTGAGTTGAAGGCCTCCCGGACCGGGGACTCCTCCAGACGTTCCCAGTTCACCCGCACTACACGCTTGGGCTTACCAGGTCTGTCCAGAGGCTTCCCCCGCCACCTGACCCAACTCACCACCAGATGGTGATCAGTTGACAGCTCTGCCCCCCTCTTCACCCGAGTGTCCAAAACATATGGCCTCAGGTCCGATGATACGATAACAAAATCGATCATCGACCATTTGCCTAGGGTGCTCTGGTACCAGGTACACTTATGAGCATCCTCATGTTCGAACATGGTGTTCGTTATGGCCATTCCATGACTAGCACAGAAGTCCAATAACAAGCCACCACTCGGGTTCAGATCGGGGAGGCCGTTCCTCCCAATCACGCCTCTCCAGGTGTCTCCATCATTGCCCACATTTGCGTTGAAGTCCCCCAGCAAGACTACAGAGTCCCCCTCAGGAGCCCCACACAAGGCTCCATCCAGGGTCTCCAAAAAGGCCGAATACTCCGAACTGCTGTTCGGTGCATGGGCACAGACAACAGTCAGAGTTTTCCCCCCCATGACCCGCAGGCGTAGGGAGGCGACCCTCTCGTCCACTGGGGTAAACTCCAACATAGAGGCACTTAGCCGGGGACTCGTGAGTATCTCCACACCAGCCTTCCGCCTCTCACACTGGGGAGCTCCGGAGAAAAATAGAGTCCAACCCCTATCCAGAAGTGAGGTTCCAGAGCCGAGGCTGTGCGTAGAGGTAAGCCCCACCAGGTCCAGCTGGTAGCGCTCCACCTCCCGCACAAGCTCCGGCTCCTTCCCTCCCAGAGAGGTGACGTTCCACGTCCCCAAAGCCAGCCTCTGCCACCCGGGGCCGATCCGTCGAAAACCTCTGCCTTCACTGCCACCTTTCTGGCAGCGCACCCGACCCCCTTGGTTTTTCCCGCGGGTGGTGAGCCCACGGGACGGAGAAGGCGAGACGTTGGTGTTGTCCACGTTGCTTTTTCGGGCTATGCCCGGCCGGGCTCCGTGGCAAGCCCGGCCACCAGGCGCTCGCTGACGGGTCCTCCTCCTGGGCCTGGCTCCAGAAGGGGACCCCGGGCTTCCTCCGGGCCGGGTATCATCCTCTCTTATAGTTTTTTCCATGAGGGTTTTTGAACCATTCTTAGTCCGGCCCCTCGCCCGAGACCAATTTGCCATGGGAGACCCTACCAGGAACACAAGGTTCCAGAAAACACAGCCCCCAGGTTCATAGGGACACACAAACCTCTCCACCACGATAAGGTGATGGTTCCCGGAGAGGATATTATAATAATATCAATATTTTATATTATAACCGTAGCAGCTGTTTCTGTTCAAGTATAATACAATATGCGTCTGCCTCTTTAGTTGAGCGACTTAAATGCGACTCGAGTCTGAGATGCAGACTGAAGTCGCCATCGCTGGTATGCGTGTGTGTGTGTGTGTGTGTGTGTGTGTGTGTGTGTGTGTGTGTGAGAGAGAGACAGAGAGTGTGTCTGCGTGTGTGTCTGTGTTTTTGTGGATGTGTATATGCCCTTGTGTTCCCAGAAATGTTTGTGTGGGTGCACAAAGTACATTCAAAAGCCCTCGCACCTGTGTAGGTGTGTGCTGCAGTATGCAAATTACAATGCCAAACCATATCTGTGCACTCTCTTGTGTGTGTGTGTTTTTTATATAACTTCTTGTGTAACCTAGCAGTGGACAGCGGTGGAAATTTCCTCCCATCCTACTCACAAAAGCTTGATCTTGTGTGTGCTTGTGTGACTGTGTGTGAGTGTGCGTGTGCATTTAAATATGTTAGTGTGTGTGTGGAAAAACTGCAGGTGGAAATTTCCTTCCGTCCTACCGACAATAGCGTTACATAACAAACAACACATGTCCTTGTTGTGTAACCAAGGAAACAGAAATCAAATATCTCTGTGATTTCAGTGTCTGTGAAAGGATCCTATGATAATGATGATATATGATGGCATTTCAACATCTCCAGAGCCATGAAACTTTAGACATGTTATTATCTAGCTCTTACACATAAATATACAGTACTGTGCAGAGGTTTTAGGTGGGGGATGCCGTTTTGAAGGGTGGTCTCGCCAAATATTGATTTGAGAAAGATTTTCTTTTCACTCACATTGTATTTTATTAGTTGATGAAAACAATATATATATATACAATTAACATTTATATATATATATATATATATATATATATATATATATATATATATATATATATATATATATATATATATATATATATATCAATATATTGTTAAAGGATTCTTACTTTGAAGCCTTTTTTCACATCAGCCTTAAACGTTTGCACAGTGCTATTGTCCGTATAGCACTTGTGTTTTTGTACTGCTGCCTCCTTGGCTAGATCAAAAGAGATATCAATCTGAAAGGCACTATCTGGTTCAATAAAGGTTTATTATTATTATTATTATTATTATTATTATTATTATTATTATATAATATAATAATTATAATAATAATAATAATAATAATAATAATAATAATAATAATAATAATAATAGTAATAAAAGTAATTAAATTAGGTGTGTTGGCCAACTCGTTTTGGAATAAAGTACTTTGTATCCTCTGGTTAACAAAGCGTTTAGTAGCATTTGGAGACCACAGCCTTGGCATTCTATGTTCCACATTACGCTGATGAAAATATTCAATGCACTATGATAGAAAGAGCCTTTTGTAAATGTAAAGATAGGTATAGCTCTGAAATAGCGTCTTATAATTTCATCAGCTTACAAATATTTCTGGTTGGTTGTTTCTTGTTGTTTGAGAGTCAGCAGTTTTGTTTAACTTCTTTTATATTTCTCTAGGATTTGGAAACATTCAGGTATATATTATAATAATAGGAATAATACATTATAAAAATAATAATAATTATTATTATACATTATAATAATACATTTTATTTGTGGGAACATTTTAGGACACTTAAGGTCACTTTAGAACAGTTTGTA
>JAPMUY010009472.1:12500-57500 GCA_026901105.3 Galaxias olidus
TTGGTTTCGCTTTCGTTCTCCCTCTCTCTCTCGCTCTCTTCTCTCTCACCCCCCCCCCCCCCCATCTCTCTCTCTCCAGAACTTTGGTGCTCCGTCGTTTGATGATAAGAAGCTAGAGGTGGTGGCTGTGTTTGGGAGCATGCAGATGGCAATGTCCCGGGTCATCAACCTGCAGCACCATCGCATCGCTCAGGTACAACACACACACACACACACACACACACACACACACACACACACACACACACACACACACACACACACACACACACACACACACACACACACACACACACACACACACACACACACACACACACACACACACACACACACACACACACACACACACACACAGGTATAGCACACACTCACATACACTCAAACAGAACACACTCACACATGGAGCACATACACAAACAGAGGTACAACACACACACACTGCAGTGCACTGCATCGCACAGGTAGAACCCACTCAAACACACACCTCATCGCACAGTTACGGCATGCACACAAGACATACGAGTTCAAATTCAAAACACCTGAACTGCAGTCTGAACTCTAAGGCCTCCTATATTTACATCAGTATAATACAATGTATTATCTCTCTCGCTCTCTCTCTCTCTATTTCTCTCTATTTCTCTTTCCTCTCTCTCCTTCTCCTCTCCCATCCTCTCCCCTCCTCCCCTCCTCTTCCTCAGTGTCGTCAGGTGAAGATCACTATCCTGGGGGAGGAGGGCGTTCCTGTCCAGGTGGATGGAGAGGCTTGGATCCAGCCGCCCGGCATCGTCAAGATCACACACAAGAACCGCGCGCAGATGCTCACCAGGGACCGGGTATGCTGTGTGTGTGTGTGTGTGTGTGTGTGTGTGTGTGTGTGTGTGTGTGTGTGCGTGTGTGCGTGCGTGCGTGCGTGCGTGCGTGCGTGCGTGCGTGCGTGCGTGTGTGTGTTTGTGGGGAAGTCCCCACAGTGTTTTGTGAATGATACCATGGTCGTCATTTGGACAGAGATGCTCATAAGTCTTTGAGCTCGAGTCCAAGTCAAGTCTCAAGTCTGTAGCATAACCCACCTAAAACCACAGGCTTTTGGGAGAAGAACGGGTTCTAAGCTAATGTTGCAGGCTATATCAATCTTTTCTTTTCTGAACATAGAGAGGGTGCCTTACAAATGTATATAGACAAACAAACGGCAATCCAATCAGAAATAACATTGCTTTATTTTGCCATGTGTACTGTAAATACATTAACATTAAGTAGCAAACTGTAGCAGCATTGTTTTGAACAAATCACTCATATGGACTATAATGTGATAATTGAAAAGGCCATTTCAGATTGTAAACGCACTCCTAGCTGATTCATCAGTAGGCTAACTATTAATCTACTTTTAATAATTCATTCATTATTCATGCAAAATACTTGTTGCACTTGCTGTAACGAGCATTGTCAGCATCGACTCTAGTGAAGTTTAACCATACTTTTGAACGTTTAGTTCTCTCCGCCATTGTCACTATGTGAGCAGGGTCTATCTCTCTCAGTGCACGGTGCTGCAGTGTGCAAAAGAAGAGCTACACCCTCCCTCGCGCACAGGCTTTGAGAGCGAGAGAGCTAGCAAAAATGCATCACAGACGAACGTCTTCATCTTCTTGCTAACGTGACCTATCCGCGTACGTTTGCAGGCGCCTGCTAAAGTTCGATGCGCGCGATTCAGAATCCTTCATTTTGATGCCACAGATGTTGCATTCAGCTCGTCAGTCATCAGACATTTCCTCAATGTTAAAATCGCCCCAAAAAGTATACAATATAATTAGGTTTGTTCACGAGTCCCAAATCTCGAGTCCGAGTCGAGCCTCGAGTCTTATTGGGGACGAGTCCGAGTCCAGTCTCAAGTCACTGTTTGAGCGACTCGTGACTCGAGTCCCCGTCTCTGCGTTTGGACCCTGGGCTCTCCGTCTGTGTTGCTGTAGAACTACAGGACCAGAACAGCACCATTTAAAGGCTGCTGGCTGACGCGCCTTCCTTCATGTCACTCACTGTCATTCTCATTCTGCCTGTTCCGTTTCTATGCTCGTCTCCGTTTGGTTCTTCCTGCCGTATCTCAACCTCTCGTCGTTGTGCACGGTCCCCTCTAGAGCGCGCTCGTTCTTTACACTCTACATCTACGTTCACGCTCTATCCATCGTGGCTCTACGTGACGCGCTGCCCTTTTTTTCACCGCGTACCGCCTCCCTTCTTCCCTCCTCCCACGTTGACGAAAAGGTTCTGCTCGCTCTGTTTCTACGTGCAGGCGTTCGAGAGCACCCTGAAGTCCTGGGAGGACAAGAGGAAGATTGACAGCTACCGGCCCGACAGGCCCCGCCTCAACTCCCAGCAGTCCATGGAGTACCTGACGGAGGAGGAGTGTGCCCAGGTGCAGCAGCTAGGCATGGTGGCCGACACACTCATCACCAGGTAAGAGAGAGAGAGCGAGAGAGAGAGACAGAGAGAGAGAGAGAGAGAGAGAGAGAGAGAGAGAGAGAGAGAGAGAGAGAGAGAGAGAGAGAGAGAGACAGAGAGAGAGAGAGAGAGAGAGAGAGAGAGAGAGAGGAGAGAGAGAGAGACAGAGAGAGAGAGAGAAGAGATAGAGAGGACTGAGAGAGAGAGGACTGAGAGACTGTGTGTGTGTTTTCTCTCCCTGCAGGATCCGAGAGGCGGCGAAGACACACAAGATGGTGGAGCAGGAGCTGGCCCACGCCGTCAACGCCACCGCCCTGGTGCTGACCGAGGCCTTCCCCTCCAAACCCTCCAGCCCCGAGGTGAGAGAAGAGGAGGAGTGGGGGAGGGATGAAGGGAGGGAGGGAGGGAGGGACGGAGAGCTAGAGAAGGAAGGGAGGCCGAGAAGGAGTAAAATAGTTTAAGAATTTGCTCACCACATCAACATTGCTATGGGCGGGTGCGTCGGACAGAAAGAAAAAACTATTTATTCTTTCTTTTACTGCCTTTGTACTTTATGCTCATAAACCGCCTAAATCGCCGTCGGTTCGTGGTCTCTGTCTCCCCCTAGTGTCTGAGTCGCAGTACTGCGGTGGAGATCGTCAACAGCAGTAAAGTCCTGGAGGCCGAGACCAGAACGCTGCTGGATGGGAAACTGGTAAAGCTTTAACGTCATACTATCTTACCTCCTCTAACTCATGTGTAACTCATAACGCAACTTAGAGTGCATATCTAACTCATAACGTAACTTAGAGTGCATATCTAACTCATGTTTAACTCATAATGTAACTTATAGTGCATATCTAACTCATGGATAACTCATAATGTTACTTAGTGCATATCTAACTCATGGATAACTCATAATGTAACTTAGAGTGCATATCTAACTCATAATGTATCTTATAGTGCATATCTAACTCAAATATAACTCATAATGTAACGTGCATATCTAACTCATGTGTAACTCATAATGTAACTTAGTTTGCGTATCTAACTCATGTATAACTCATAATGTAACTTATAGTGCATATCTAACTCATAGATAACTCATAATGTATCTTATAGTGCATATCTAACTCACAGATAACTCATAATGTATCTTATAGTGCATATCTAACTCACAGATAACTCATAATGTAACTTATAGTGCATATCTAACTCACAGATAACTCATAATGTAACTTATAGTGCATATCTAACTCACAGATAACTCATAATGTATCTTATAGTGCATATCTAACTCATCGATAACTCATAATGTATCTTATAGTGCATATCTAACTCACAGATAACTCATAATGTATCTTATAGTGCATATCTAACTCATCGATAACTCATAATGTATCTTATAGTGCATATCTAACGCATAGATAACTAGCTTCAACATAATGTAATACATCCTTGATGACTTTATAAAAGGAGTTAAACGTGCTGATCTAACTCATATATACAGTAGCTAGCTAAATGTAGTCTGTATTCTAACTTAGAGTCCTCTTTTCTTCTCTTCTCTTCTCTTCCCTTCTCTCCTCTCCTCTCCTCTCCTCTCCCCCTCTCCTCTAGTTGGACAGGGACGAGGAGATGCTGTCCACTCTGAACAGTCTGAGCGCTGAGCTTCACAAGCTAGATGACATCCACTGGATCTGTCCCCTCATGCACTGCTCCGAGGAGATAGAGGTGTGTGTGTGTGTGTGTGTGTGTGTGTGTGTGTGTGTGTGTGTGTGTGTGTGTGTGTGTGTGTGCGTGCGTGCGTGCGTGCGTGCGTGCGTGCGTGCGTGATAGATGGAGAGAATTCCTGTTTTGTTCAGATGAAGAGGGAAGCACAACATCCCTAGCATTTCTCTGTTTGAGTCTTCTATTCCACTTCTCTGGGAAATGATAAGGTGTGAATAGGCAGAATGCACAGGATGTTATGTCATCACATGTTAAGTCGTTTCTCTGCCTTCCTTCCTCTTCCTCTGTTTTTCTGTCTGTTCTCTTTATTTCTCTCCCTCCGTCCTTCTACCACTTCCTCCCTCTCACTCCCTCCCTCCCACTCTCCCTCTTTCCCTCCTCCCTCCCTCTCTCGCTCTCCCCATTTTTCCCCTCTACCTCCGTTCTGCTCCCACTCCTTCTCTCCCTTCCTCCCTCCTTCTGCCTTCCTTAATCTCGTCTCGCTGTTTTTCTTTCTGTTCTCTTAATTTCTCTCCCCCTCTCCCTCCGACCTTCTACAACTTCTTCCTTGCCCCCCCCCCCCCCCCCCCCCCCCCCCTCTAGGACTCTTTGAGGGCTGTCCCTAAACCTGGCGGTGGCGGGGGTGGGGGTGGGGGCAGCTGCAGCAGCATGAAGCTGAAGATTATGCCCAAGGTCAAGAAGGAGAGGGAGAAGCTCCACAAGCAGAAGTCCAACAGCTCTCTGTCGGGTAAGGATCCAGGCAAGGCCCCTGCTCTCAGCGGGGCCTACTCCCCACAGCAGCTCCCAGGCCAGGTTCTACTGAATGGAAAGGGGTCGGCAGTTTGAGATTTCCCCTTAAGGACCTCCCACACTGAAGGGGGCAGTATAGTTTTGACACGCCTACAGACGTTACAGTGATGACTGGATATTAGACAGGAAGCTGGTTTAAAGCCTTTGTGTATTTTTCTTTGACTTTACTGGATGTTCATCCTTCTCTCTCTCTCTACCTCTCTCACTCTCTCTCTCTCACTCTTTCTCAATCTCTATCTGTCTTTCTTTCTCTTTCTCACTCTCAGTGTGTTTCTCTCTCCCTTCATGTCTCTCTCACTTTCTTTCTCTCCTTTCCTCTGTGAAGAAATAGTTCACTATTTTTCATGTTTAACCGTATTTCAAATGGTTGTTTAATCCGTACGGGCTGTTTTAGATTGTTTTACGTTTTCCTTGAAACCTTTGGGGGGAGCTTGACTTGGAAGTAATTTGTGCTAAGCTATCCCCCATAGGTTCCAAGTCAATCAGTCAGCATTGGGGCTAAATGGGGAAACGTTAATCATGATTAAACAATGACAAAAACAGACCAAATGGATGTAAAAACAAACTGGTCGGGACAACGCCAGTGGGACATGGAAATAAGGTTTAACATCCAAAACAGTTCAACTGTTCTTTTAATTATCGCCTCACCCTTCCTCACACTACTGCTTTGCCAGTCCCAATACTTATTTTGTTTACCCTTTCTTTGTCTTCTTTTAACACAACAAAAGAAAGTCAACATGGGTCTTGTAACAGTATTGGGACGCAGCCTAGCGGCTTAGTTTTTTTTACTTTGTATTCCTTGCTAACTTGCTCTGCATGCCAGTGGTTTATGCTTTTTTTTATATCCGTGCAATTAAGTGGTGTGTTTTGCTTTGTTTCTGTGTTTTTGTACGCGTGTGTGGTTTGTGTTCCCTTGGCCTTTTTCTTCTTCTCTGTGCTCTCTCGCTGCCGTGGCGACGGTGACGATGCCGTCGCGACGTCAGAGAGGTGCGAGAGTGAGGAGGTAGCCGATTGGCTGGAGGCTCTGGGGTTAGGGGAGTACAGGGAAGTGTTTCTCTCCAGGGACATCCGGGGCTGCCAGCTGCCACAGCTGCAGAGGCACCACCTCAAGGTACTAGAGCAGAACCGGCAACTGGGCGGCCATCTTGGCTCCTGATGTTAGCCTCGGCCATTTTAAGGAATTAAAAAGGAACTATTTTGGGAAGGATTTATAAATCAATTATTGATATTTGTTTTTATCAACCCCCTACGCCAAAGCTTGTTGAACTAATATATTATGATTTGTAATTTGACTATAATTATCCTTTATTCAACAAAACACTCAAATGTCATTTTGTTTTGTCCGTTATATTTTAAGGAGTTTGGGATAACAAAAGTGGGCCATTTGAAGCGGATTCTTCAGGCAATTGAAGACCTCAACGATCCCGTTTGAACTCCGCCTACTCGTCCCACGAGAGAGGATGGTTGTTACCTCCCTCTTCCTCTTCCACCTCCTCCTCCTCAACAGGATTGTCAGTGGCTTTACTCGAGGGAGTCATAAAGACCTCCTCTCTTTTAGTTTTCACCGTCGTTTTCTCCCTCACTCCATCGCCAGGCAGCGGAGAGGATTTTTTTTATTTGGAAGAGGGAGTTGCTTTGCATAGTATTGCATCACCGTTGGTGTTCTGTTATCGGTCATGATTTCCTGTTTGACCCAGGAAGAAGGCGTGGCTTACTGTTCAAGCAGCCAATGAGCCGTTGGAGTTTTGACCTGGAATGATGTCCGTCAACTATAGCAACCGTTTTCTTTCTCGACAACGCAATGAGTTTATGTGGTGCTCTTAATGCATGTCAAGAAATAACCTTTATTTAGTTTTATTACACTTTCAAGAAACATTTTGCCTTTTCAAACTTTCTTTGCTGTGTTTTCAATCTTTTTTTTGTTTGTTTTGCTTGAAACTTTTTGACAGCCTTGGGGCAAAAAGCAGGACACACTTCTTTCCTTGACAGACGTTAACAAAATGTATTTCACGTGTCACGTTGCCATGAGAACAACATCCGAACGATCAACAAACACACAGCATCTCAGTCCATTTCGCTGAAACGAGAGGATCTGTGCAGAAAAAAAAAATCGCCAACAATTACTGCTATCCTGAGGAATGTACACCCGTGGTGGGACTTGAGTCTACCTAGGAATAACACCGATGTTAAAAACAGTAACAACGGTGAGAGGGTTTTTTAAATGGCTCTCCGTTGTTGTGATTGTAGTGGTTCCGATCTGTTTTGTCATTCGTGCGGTTCCAATGCTGGGGCTCCAGAGTCAAGGTTAGAGTTAAAAAAGGAAGCTATCAAAAATAAATATAAAAATTTAAAGTTTTTCTCCTATTACTCGTTAGAATGTTATTATATATTATTATAATCCGATAAGTTATTATATATTATATAAGAAGTTTCATTGTATTTATCCATCGGTGAGGATTTGAAGTACAGTATACAGTATGTGAATATGGACCAAGGGTCAAAGGTCAACCAACGTTGAAGTGCTTTGACTCTTAATGATTCTTTGCAAGTATTCTTTTATTGTATATTTTTGGGACACCTTTTTGACGCTTCCTTCTTTGATGATCTCCTTGACAAAAGCACTAATATTATTAAAGCCAGTAATTACGTTCTGTGTGTCCCTGCATGGTTTTCATAGCAGACAAAAGCTGCCTCAAATGACTTGCTGCTGAGTCCGGTGTAAAGTTTTTTTTTTCTTCTCTTGATGAAGTCGATGTTTAATCCCAGATCTTTTAAGTGGAATCAAAGATAAAGATTGTAAGTTTTCTATAAAACAGGTACAATAACTTCAATAACTGTTTTTGGTGGGGAGGCGTTCAAATAGTAAAAATAAAAAAATTATTATTTTCACTCTTTCAAAGCCAACTGGGATAAATGAGGAAAAGTTGATGAAAGACGTTTTTTTTAAACAATTGGAACGCAGCCCCGAAACACAGCCTCATCGAGTGACTTACAAATGACTCGTTCTCAACGAAAACCTTTTTTGTTGGCAAAAGACGTTCTTGTACCCTAGTTATAGGAAACTGTGTTCCCAGACATGATGGAGGCGTTTTTGATGTTTTTTATCTGGTAAGATGGCGCTAACGTACCAATAGTGTGTCAATGCTATGCTATTATTAGAGGCTTCAGTGATGTCGTGCAAAGTCTGTACCAATCTCAGTTTGTGTGTGTGAGTGTGTAAGCCATGCCCTCTGCAGGGCGTGGGTGTGTGTATCAGAGAGTGTGTTGTACAATTCAAAGTTTACTGTATCTTGCCCTGCACTTTACGAAGAAGCAAACTTTTTAAGTTACAAAAAAAGAAAGATTTGTGTGTGTGCTGTAAAATTAATGAGTGGTTTTTATTAATTTTGATGATGGAAAATGCTTCTTCTATTTATGGCAAATGTATACAGACCAAGATGTTTGGACAAAAATGTACTCTTATCTAACCAAACGTTAAAAGAATGTTTAAATCTATACAGACATGCAAACAAATGTTTTACTGTGTCAGGGGTTCTATGATATTGTGTTGCATAATTATTCTGCTATCTTGGAAGTATGAATTCTCACTAGCGTCACAGGTTAAAGGAATAGTTTATATTTAGGATATCTACCATTATTTCAACGTCTTCCAGAGTCGTACCGACTCATGCTAAGCTAAGCTATCCCCCATAGGTATTAAATCAAACGGTTAGCATTGTAGCTAAACAAGGAAAACGTAATTAGGCCTACTTAAAAACAGTCCCATTGTATGTAGAAACAATATTTACGAGTCAGGACAGCTTTGGGAGGTCTTTGAAATAAGATAAAACGTAACAAATATTGAACTATTCCTTTAAGGACAGATATATTTTGCATTACGAGTTACTGCATTGTATGCTGGCTTCACATGCTCAGCAAGATTCTTCCTGGTATAACATCATCACCACCCATTCTGAATGAGGATGAGAGTGTGTTTTGTGTCGAAGAAGAAAAAAACCTATTGAGAATCCACCTATTTTCGTTGTTCTGTGAATCGGTCTCCCCTGCCCAGATTACACTCACCAAATATCAACCGAATCCTGTCTTTCCAAATTATCCTTGAACTAAAACAGAAAAGCACTCACAGTTTATGTAAAAAAAAAAAAAAAGGTTGTCTTTCGTTGAACGACAATTTAGTCCAGCGGTACAATTCTGCTCACCCTGTCAAACGTCATCGTCACGGCAACTGCATGGTCAACCCACCCCCGAGACTACTTGACAAGTTATATTTAACTGCCATTATTGTTTTTGTTTAAAACTGTGTTGTATTAAACAATATTGTTGTTAATTATTATACATGTTGTTTTATTATTAATATCGTTATTATTATTACTGTAACTAAAATTATTATTATTAGTAGTAGTATTATTACATGTAGGCCATTACCATTACAACTACTATCCCAATCTTATGCCAACGTTCGGCGAATGCCAGATAACTATCTATCAAGGTTGAGCTACGTCAAAGTTTAAGGTTCCATGTTTGAAATACTATGGCTGCATTTATTTTCTTAAATCATAGGACATGACGTTTGTGTCACTCATAGGGTTAAGGTGGGAATGTCCAGACAGCTGTCATCTCTGGACCCCCCCCCTCCCCAAAAAAAGAACTAAAACTGGGAATGAATCCACAGCCAAGGCTGCGGAGCCAGTGCCTTGTGGCAAACGTTTGGGAACCCAACTTTCTCCCTGACCGTTAAACGCACCCCTTAAGAACTGGACAGTGGCTGCACTGACGGACTTGGTGTGCAAAACGCTTGAAGCTGGACTCCATGTCGCACAAAGTGCTCATTTGTTCTTTTTTTCCTTTCATTCTTTTTGGGGGGGGGGTGGGGGGGTGGATGTGCCAATTGGTCCTGTGGTGCTTTGACTCTGAATCTATCATGAGGCTCGAAACCATCACACGTGATAAATAATGACGAAAAATGAATATTTGATTCCTAATGAATGTCGATATGTTGTGCTATATAATTGGTATAAAGGAGGCATTTGAGAGAAACTAACCGGACTTGAATCACAACTTCTTCTTCTTTGATCACTTGCGTGTCCTTTTTTTCTGGATAGTTTCTAAGATTTAACCCTCAGCATTGAGTTAGGGTTTACCAATACGCTGTCTCCTTAGGCTGAGTGAGGAAAACTACTGTATAGGTTAAAGGTGATCCACAGTTCAAAGATCAACATCTGGCTCTTCATCTGAACAGAAGCCTTACATTGCTGACCTGAACTTGTATACATCTGCTCATTCCACTTATTTCCATAAAAATTGGTTGGAGTACACATATTTTTTTACATAGGCCTACTGTAAGTTGGGCTCTTATCTGAAATATTATATTTTATTGGCTGGCTCATATCTAAATGGATTTCATCAGAATTAGAGACATCTCTCGTTCCAATGACTTTTTCAGAGGATGTTGACACGAATCACAGCTTACTTTGCAGGAACTGCTCCAAGGCACATTTTATTACATAACGACAATACATACCTAGCAACGTTCAAACTTAAAACAGTGATAATGTCACTTTTACTCCTTTTCTAAGTAATCATCCCTCCCCACCTAGTTCATCCCTCCATCCACCTCTTCCTCCCCCCTCCTCCACTAACTCTCCATCCACTCATCCCTTTGCTCCCCAGCTACCCCAGCGGAGGCATATCCTCCTCTTCCTCGCCCGTCTTCTTCCCCGGCCCCTCGTCCTGCGGCCCCATCTCGTCGGCCCACTCTTCGTCCGAGTCACTGATGTCGTCGTCCTCGATGTCCCAGCTGGGCCGCGCCTCGTCCTGCTCCCCCGCGGCGGGGTCCGAGGAGGAGGAGGAGGGCTCCGGGTCGGCTTTGTGGCTGGGGTCCTCCAGCTTCCCCCAGGACACGGGGTCGGCCTTGCGGAGCAGCACCTCCACCTTGGAGGGCACCAGGTTCACGGAGCTCTGCTGGACGTCCGCTACCTTTGGAAGGAGGAGGGAGGGAGGTATGGAGGGCGGTAAACAATGAGGGAGGAGTGAAGGGAGAGAGGGAGGGAAGGAGGCGGGAGGGAGGTATGGAGGGCGGTATAGAATGAGAGGTATGGAGGGCGGTATAGAATGAAGGAGGAGTGAAGGGAGAGAGGGAGGGAGGGAGGAAGGGAGAAAAAAATAAACCTATTGACTCAAATAAAGATAATGTGTTGAAGAGCGAGAGACAGAGAGAGAGAGACAGAGAGAGAGAGAGAGATTAAGGGAGAGACTGAGGGCGACAGAGGTATGGAGTGAGAGAGAAAGAAAGAGACAGAGAGAAAGGTTTGGGATGAAAAGTGGGCTTACCCCCCATAGGCGGTAGTCCTTGTGGAACACCTTGTCTTTCTCAAACTGGATGTGACACGTCAACTAAAGACATAGACACACACACACACACACACAATTAGACCAGGACATTACGCTACACAGGTCTCCTGTCTATCAAGGTTAATGCTGTCTGCAGTCTGTACAGTGTGTGTGTATTTGTATATGTGTGACTGTCTTGCAGGTCTCCCTTGAAAATGAGAATTTTAATCTCAATGTGATCTTTTCCTACTTAAATAAAGGTTTAATAAAAATGAAATAAAAGAAAAAAATGTGTGTGTGTGTGCGCGTGTGTGTGTGAGAGAGCGTAACTCACCACGGTGCGATTGGCCTCTACGTATGATTGGTCAGGGTTGGCATTCTTTGCGTAGATCGTCACGACAACCTGATTGGCGGTCTGGTGCCAGTCATGACGACAGGCCACCTTCTTCTTGTCCTGAGAGAATGAGAGAAAAAGGGGGGAGAACGAGAGAAAAAGAGGGGAGGCCGATAGATAAAGGGGGAGAACGAGAGTGAGATGTGGGGGCATAAGGGAGAGGAGAGGGAGAAAAGAAGTTGTAGGGGGGTTATTTAGAAAGAGACAGAGAAGTGAGCACAGAGTGTGATTATGTGAGTGTGTGTGTATGCGTGTGTGTGTGTGTGCGCACGTGTGTGTGTGAGTATGTATGTGTGTGTGTATGTGTGTGCGCACGTGTGTGTGTGTGTGTGTGTATGCATGTGTATATGTGTGTGTGTGTATGCGTGTGTGTGTGTGTGCGCACGTGTATGTGTGTGTGTGTGTGTGTGTGTGTGTGTATGCATGTGTGTGTGTGTGTATGCGTGTGTGTGTGTGTGTGTGCGCACGTGTATGTGTGTGTGTGTGTGTGTGTGTATGCATGTGTGTGTATGCATGTGTGCGTATGCATGTGTGCGTGTGTGTGTGTGTGTGTGTACCTGTTTGGGGATCCAGCAGTGTTTCCCTGTCACACATCCTTTCTGGTCCAGAAATGCATTGAAGTCTATGGTCTTTATACAACAGCAACTCCAATACTTGTATCTAAAACATACACACTGCATTGTGTTATTTATTAATAAAAAAAAATCTGATATTATTAATGTCTGCATCACGAGTGGGTTGACTAGAGAAGTGTATTTTGATAATGTTCTACGTTTCAAAGGTTCATCTTAATCTGATTTGGGTCGATATTTCCGCTCACCCTTCGTGGAACACGGGTCCTCCTGGGTGATGCGTACACACCTCTAAGTCTGTCTCCTTACCCTGGTACGTCTGAAAGGAAACAAACACAACAACAACAACGTCAACAAAACAACAAACACAAAGCCGACACTGCAGCATCCTCCGGGGGAGAATGGAGTTTCTATGCGTTGTTCCTCCTTCTTGCCACTAGATGGCGATTTTCTTAGTGGGAATGAAAGGCTTTTTTGAGGTGAATGCAGAGGTGTATTTCTGTCTGTGTATATGTATTGAGGAGGGTTTGTGTGTGTATGTGTGTGTGTGTGTGTGTGTGTGTGTGTGTGTGTGTGTGTGCGTGCGTGCGTTTTGAGGTGTCTGTAAACCGGTGTGCGCCAGAAATAGGCCTTTAGCTCTGTGACATCAGCAGAAACTGAGCAGATTCATCCGCTCACACACTCTCTCTCTCTCTCTCTCTCTCTCTCTCTCTCTCTCTCTTGCTCTCACTCTCTCACTCTCTAATTCTCTGTCACACACACACACACACACACACAGTTGACAGTGTTGACATATGTTCACAAACTGTTTCAGAGAGAGTGTGTGTGAGAGAGAGAGAGAGAGAGAGAGAGAGAGAGAGAGAGAAGACAGAGAGAAAGCAAGAGGAGAGAGAGAGAGAGAGAGAAGACAGAGAGAAAGCAAGAGGAGAGAGAGAGTGTCTTACTGTGTGGCAGCCGGAGTTCTTGCACCGAGTACCGACTAAAACAGCTTGGCTTTCTGTACAATGGAAGGATGGAGAGAGAGAGGGAAAGAGAGAGAAAATGAGAGAAAATGAGAGAAGGTGTGAGAGAGAGATAAAGAGAAAGAGCCAAGGTTATTTGTTTTAAGTGCATTTCATAAATTCTATTATTCATAATGAATGACTCATCGTTCGGAAAAATAATCCTGCTGTAAAGACACACACACACACACACACACACACACACACACACACACACCAAAGTCACACAATGATATCATTGTGTGCTCCTACAAAGAGACACGTGCCCACACACACACACACACACACACTCAACTCAAGTGCAAACCTACCCAAGTTGACCCCCACCCCACCTCCACACACACACAGACAGACACCCACCCACACACAAACACACTCTTTACCTTTCTTGTCTTGTTCAGCCTTGATGCTTATTTCCAGTTTCTCCATCAGCTGAGTGAGGGATGCTGAAACCTTCATCGGTAGCTTAGTCTTTGACTCTTCAGAACTACATACACAGAGAGAGAGAGAGAGAAAGAGAGAGAGAGAGAAAGTGAGAGAGCGAGAGAGAGAGAGAGAGAGAGAGAGAGAGAGAGAGAGAGAGAGAGAGAAAGAGAGAGCGAGAGAAGGAGAGAGAGAGAGGGCAGTTATGCAATCACACAAAACAGCCAAACAGCTCAAACCAATTTGGACAGTTCAGGCAGACAAACTCTGTTGTTGTTCATTTATTGAGTAGGAAAATACATCAGTTTGGGCATGGTTGGGTCTGCTACATATTAAAGCTCCCTGCTGTACACATCCGGGAAACTATTCCAAAGCAGGGAGCACACATAGATCAATCCCCCTAATGGTCACATTAGCCGAACATACTAGCCGACCCCAGGTGGCAGTTAGGGTGGAGGTAGGAAGCACAAAACCTAACTTTGACATCAGGTCATATAAATATCCCCCCCCACCCCCCTCCATCATGAGCTGATATTTGATTGTGAAGAGGTGTGTCAGTGATGAGTGTGTGTGTGTGTGTGTGTGTGTGTGTGTGTGTGTGTGTGTGCAACGCGCTGTATGATGGCTAAAGTCAGTGGCACACAGACTTCAAGTGATCTGGCCGAACTTTAGCTGAAAGCTTCCATGGCAACGAGAAAAGAGAATTACACGTTAAGGCTCTCTCTCTCTCTCTCTCTCTCTCTCTCTCTCTCTCTCTCTCTCTCTCTCTCTCTCACACACACACCTGGGTCGTTCTTTCAGCAGTGTTTCTGCAGACTTGGGGCCCTGATAGATGATCTCCGGTCCGTTGCTCTCCTTGGCCCCGCCCTTGTCTGATGTCACTTCCGGCCGCAGGGGCTCCACCGGCTTCTCATTGCTATGGCAACCACGGGTGCAGCCCTGCACGAGAGACACAAAGAGAGAGAAAGAGAGGGAGAATATTACATATTCAGATGGTTAAATCTACATGCACAGATCTCCATGAGATATTCAGATGTTAAATTATACATGCAAATATCATC
Source organism: Galaxias olidus (assembly GCA_026901105.3). NCBI lineage: Eukaryota > Metazoa > Chordata > Actinopteri > Galaxiiformes > Galaxiidae > Galaxias > Galaxias olidus. The sequence continues at coordinate 27,211 of JAPMUY010009472.1, forward strand.
ATCATCATCGTCATCCGCTTTGTCCGGGGTCGGGTCGCGGAGGTAGCAGTTCAAGCAGGGCATCCCAAACTTCCCTTTCCCGGGCCACATTAACCAGCTCTGACTGGGGAATTCCAAGGCGTTCCCAGGCCAGTGTGGAGATATAATCCCTCCACCTGGTCCTAGGTCTGCCCTGCGGCCTCCGCCCAGCTGGACGTGCCTGGAACACCTCCCTAGGGAGGCGGCCAGGTGGCATCCTTACTAGATGCCCGAACCACCTCAACTGGCTCCCTTTCTACGCAAAGAAGCAGCGGCTCTACTCCGAGTCCCTCACGAATGGCCGAACTTCTCACCCTATCCCTAAGGGAGATGCCAGCCACCCTCCGGAGGAAACTCATTTCCGCCGCTTGTATCCGCGATCTCGTTCTTTCGGTCATGACCCACCCTTCATGACCATAGGTGAGAGTAGGAACGAAGATAGACCGGTAGATTGAGAGCTTTGCCTTCTGGCTCAGCTCTCTCTTCGTCACAACGGTGCGATAGAGCGACTGCAACACCGCACCCGCTGCTCCAATTCTCCGGCCCATCTCTCGTTCCATTTTACCCTCACTCGAGAACAAGACCCCAAGATACTTGAACTCCTTCACTTGGGGTAAAGACTCATTCCCTACCTGGAGTAGACAATCCATCGGTTTCCTGCTGAGAACCATGGCCTCAGATTTGGAGGTGCTGATCCTCATCCCAGCCGCTTCACACTCGGCTGCGAACCGATCCAATGAGTGCTGCAGGTCGCAGACTGATGATGCCATCAGGACCACATCATCTGCAAAAAGCAGTGATGCAATCCTCTGCCCACCAACCCGCAGCCCCTCCCCCCGCGGCTACGCCGTGAGATCCTGTCCATGAATACCACAAACAGGATAGGTGACAAAGCGCAGCCTTGGAGGAGGCCAACCCTCACCGGAAACTAGTCCGACTTACTGCCGCAGACCCGGACACAGCTCTCGCTTTGGGAGTACAGAGATTGGATGGCTCTGAGTAGAGACCCCCTCACCCCATACTCTCGCAGCACCTCCCACAGTATCTCCCGGGGAACCCGATCATACGCCTTCTCCAAATCCACAAAACACGTGTAGACCGGATTGGCATACTCCCAGGCCCCCTCAAAGATCCTCGCGAGGGTAAAAGCTGGTCCGTTGTTCCACGACCAGGCCGGAAACCGCATTGTTCCTCCTCAATCCGAGGTTCGACTATCGGTCGAACCCTCCTTTCCAGCACCCTGGAGTATACTTTCCCGGGGAGGCTGAGTAATGTGATGCCTCTGTAGTTGGCACACACTCTCCGGTCCCCCTTTTTGAACAGGGGAACCACCACCCCGGTCTGCCACTCCTTAGGTACTGTCCCCGACTTCCACGCAATGTTGATAAGACGTGTCATCCATGACAGTCCCTCAACACCCAAAGCCTTCAGCATTTCTGGGCGGATCTCATCAACCCCTGGGGCTTTGCCACTGTGGAGTTGTTTGACTACCTCAGTGACCTCCGCCAGGGAGATTGATGCTGATCCCCCATCATCCTCCAGCCCTGTCTCTACTATGTAGGGTGGGTTTGTCGGGTTCAGGAGTTCCTCAAAGTGCTCCTTCCACCTCCCAATCACCTTGTCAGTTGAGGTCAACAACGTCCCATCCTTACTGTATACAGCTTGAATGGTTCCCTGCTTTCCCCTCCTGAGGTGTCGGATGGTCTTCCAGAACCGCTTTGGCGCCAGCCGAAAGTCCTTCTCCATGGTTTCTCCGAACTCCTCCCACACCCGCTGCTTTGCTTCTGCCACAGCCGAGGCTGCAGTCCTTCGGGCCTGTCGGTACCTTGCAACTGCCTCCGGAGTCGCCCGGGACAGCATGTCCCGGAAGGCCTCCTTCTTCAATCGGACGGCTCCCCTGACCACCGGTGTCCACCAGGATGTTCGAGGGTTACCGCCCCTTGAGGTACCTAAGACTTTGAGACCACAACTCTCAGACGCAGCTTTAGCAATGGAGGCTTTGAACATCGCCCACTCCGGTTCAATGCCCCCAGCCTCCACAGGGATGCCAGAGAAGCCCCGCCGGAGGTGTGAGTTGAAGGCCTCCCGGACCGGGGACTCCTCCAGACGTTCCCAGTTCACCCGCACTACACGCTTGGGCTTACCAGGTCTGTCCAGAGGCTTCCCCCGCCACCTGACCCAACTCACCACCAGATGGTGATCAGTTGACAGCTCTGCCCCCTCTTCACCCGAGTGTCCAAAACATATGGCCTCAGGTCCGATGATACGATAACAAAATCGATCATCGACCTTCTGCCTAGGGTGCTCTGGTACCAGGTACACTTATGAGCATCCTTATGTTCGAACATGGTGTTCGTTATGGCCATTCCATGACTAGCACAGAAGTCCAATAACAAGCCACCACTCGGGTTCAGATCGGGGAGGCCGTTCCTCCCAATCACGCCTCTCCAGGTGTCTCCATCATTGCCCACATGTGCGTTGAAGTCCCCCAGCAAGACTACAGAGTCCCCCTCAGGAGCCCCATACAAGGCTCCATCCAGGGTCTCCAAAAGGCCGAATACTCCGAACTGCTGTTCGGTGCATAGGCACAGACAACAGACAGAGTTTTCCCCCCCATGACCCGAAGGCGTAGGGAGGCGACCCTCTCGTCCACTGGGGTAAACTCCAACATAGAGGCACTTAGCCGGGGACTCGTAAGTATCCCCACACCAGCCTTGCGCCTCTCACCCTGGGGAGCTCCGGAGAAGATAGAGTCCAACCCCTATCCAGAAGTGAGGTTCCAGAGCCGAGGCTGTGCGTAGAGGTAAGCCCCACCAGATCCAGCTGGTAGCGCTCCACCTCCCGCACAAGCTCCGGCTCCTTCCCTCCCAGAGAGGTGACGTTCCACGTCCCCAAAGCCAGCCTCTGCCACCCGGGTCCGATCCGTCGAAAACCTCTGCCTTCACTGCCACCTTTCTGGCAGTGCACCCGACCCCCTTGGTTTTTCCCGCGGGTGGTGAGCCCACGGGACGGAGAAGAAGAGATGTTGTTGTTGTCCACGTTGCTTTTTCGGGCTATGCCCGGCCGGGCTCCGTGGCAAGCCCGGCCACCAGGCGCTCGCTGACGGGTCCTCCTCCTGGGCCTGGCTCCAGAAGGGGACCCCGGGCTTCCTCCGGGCCGGGTATCGTCCTCTTTTATAGGTTTTTCCATGAGGGTTTTTGAACCATTCTTAGTCCGGCCCCTCGCCCGAGACCAATTTGCCATGGGAGACCCTACCAGGAACACAAGGTTCCAGACAACACAGCCCCCAGGTTCATAGGGACACACAAACCTCTCCACCACGATAAGGTGATGGTTCCCGGAGAGGTCATGCAAATATCCCCATTTGATATTCAGATGATAAATATATAGATATCCCCATTAGATATTCAGATGATAAATATATAGATATGCCCATTAGATATTCAGATGATAAATATATAGATATGCCCATTAGATATTCAGATGATAAATATATAGATATGCCCATTAGATATTCAGCTGATAAAATATTGATATCCCATATCTTACGTATTGTTCTACCTCCGTGACAGGAACGTCTTACCTTTATGGACAGGAACTCAGAGAAGTCGGTCGTTCTCTTTTTGCAGCAGGACCAACCCTAGGAAACACAGAGGTAATGACATCATCTTAATCCTCCTTATTATCATTATCATCATCCTCATCTTCATCATTTTCATCATTGTCCTTATTAGTGTTATTATGTATAGGGGTGACCGACAGAGACTATGTGACTTTAAAAAAAAAAAAAAAAAGTCAATGACAGGATATATAAAGCAAAAAGTAAATCAACAAACAATGCATTTAAAGGAAACAAAATGTATGGCGTTCATACCCTATGGTATGGTGTCATTGACTTTTAAAAAAAAAAGTCACATATATAGTTGGCCACCCGTATACATTATAACACTAATAAGGACGATGACGGTGATAATGATGAAGAAGATGACTTCAATTTCACACAGGATTTCAATATACACAGGATAGGATGTTATAATATCCATTATGCCATACTCTAAGATGAGCACTTGTTAGTGAGACAGTTTCTCCTGTGTCACATGTGCCTGGGTTGGACTGCACTGGAGTGGATCCACTCTATAAGATGGTAGACTCTTTAAGAAGGGAATGAGAGGGGTGGGGGGGGGGTTGATTCTTAGACGTGAGTGTCGTGGTGGAGGAGGTGGTTCACCTTCAGAGCGTCGTGGAAAATAGGCACTCCTGGGTGATGAAGACAGACATCTGAGAGAGAGAGGGAGAGAGAGATTTACATTTTGTCTGACAGACAATGGCTTGTGTCTGATTTCACACACACACACACACACACAGATAGCATCAAGGTTCACCAACCAGCTGAGTATGCCATATAAGGAAGTTGGTAACAGAAGTGGATCTACCCAGCAGACACACACACACACACGGTTAGTCGCTAATGCTAACGCTAGCAAACATACTGTACAAGTTTTTCATACCACTGGAGCTTGTATAACGCCATACACAAACACTATCACACACTTTGTCCGTCCAATTAAAAATAAATGAACACATTTAATTGTAATTTTCCTCAGCTAGAAACTGTGTTTAACAGTGGGTCATTGTGCTCCACTTCCATGGCTGTTAAGACTGGACAAGTCCCATAGTTTCCGCTAACAACTCAATGTCACACAAAAACATAGTATTTATTTTCACACCTTGTCAACAACATACATTCAAAAAAAAATTACTGATTGTGAACTATGTCACAGAAGGGACTTTTAATTAATACAAATCTGAAGTCAAGATTCAAACAAGAAATAAGCTAGCTGAACACTTCAAAACTGATTAAAAAAAGTTGTGATAGAGAAATAAAGTTGGAGAAAAGCAGAACTTTGAATTGTTTTATTATTGGTTTACCTTGGCTGTTCTTCTCAGCGTCATATTTCTCCCCACAACCTCTGTTATAGCAGAAGAGAGCCATGGTGACTGAGCGGACAGTTCAGCTGAACTCTTCTCTTTCTTTCTCTCTCTTTCTATCGTCTACCTCTCTTCTTCATAGGCGGCTGGTTGTTGCTGCCCCTCTTCCAGGTGGGCGTCCCGCGTCTTAATTCACAGGGATGAGGGTCTGGAAGGTTCTTCAGAGGAGCGAGAAAAAACGAGGGGAATCCAACAGACCGAAAGAGAGATCCAGAAGAGAGAGGGGGTCAGCATGCACAAGAAGAGAGGAACAGAAGGAGAGGGGGGGTTCTGCATGTGTGAATGAATGATATAAATAGACCCCCCCCCCCCCCACCTTCTGCTGGCTCTATCAGCTGTCCACTCTTATCATGTGGAGGGGGAAGGAGGGAGAGAGAGGGGGAGGGGGAGACCGAAATATTTGGTGGTCATGTGGTCAGATTAGCAGAAGCAGACCAGACCAAACCACGTTGTATTAGATGTGTTTAGGATCCTGTTCGAATAAAGGGAGCTTCATCTATCAATTTGACTGATAATAATAATAATAATAATAATAATAATATACTTTACTTGTTGGCACCTTTCAGGATGCTCAAGGTCACCTATTTTAATGGGCTCGATGGCCAAACATAGATCATTCACCCAGTAGGAAGATTTGCTTGGTAAAACTTGAAACAATGGAAGTGAATACTCCATCTCAGAAGGGAGACTTTAATATTCTAGTTGACATATTTCTGGATTGAAGGAAATGTGGAGTACCTGTGTGATTTGCTAGACGATGCTTCACACCCCAAAACAGTCATAAGTTCCAGTTGAGTATGACAAATTAAGCAAAAATAAAAAAAAAGCAGTATACTACATTTCGGTTTCAGTATTCATGTTACAGTGTGTAGTCATTGGGTATGCAGAAGATAGTACTTAAGTATGTATAGTACTGCGAAAAAGTTGTAGACAGGTGTGAAAAAAAGGCTGTAAAGTTAAAAAGCTTTCAAAGACTATAATTATTAATGGCATTGTATTAGTTGATTTAAAAAAACATACTTAAGTGAGTGAAAAATAATCTATATCTAATAAATATTTAGTGTGACCACCCTTTGACTTGGCCATCCCCTGCCTCAAACCTGTGCACATTACAGCAGTTCCAAACACAGTCTATTAGAAAGGACATAATAACCAGAACAAAAGGGACAGAAAAGAAACGACAATCAGTTAGGAATGGAAAATGACTTTTTATTTCTTCCAACAAAAAAATTAAAATAAACCAAAAAATCCAAAATAAAAAATACAACGTGGTAAAATAGAAAGCCCATGATTGAATCAGTAACATTTGTATTCTTGCCTTTTTCCATGCTTCATAAAAATCCTAATAATGTCTGCATAAATAAATAGAAGGAGAAGGAAAAGGAAAGAATGAGACATTTACAAAGAGATAGAGGAGGTTCCTAGGGAGGAGGTGGAGACGAGGAGCCAGAGATATAAAGGTGTAGTTCGCTCATTTTGGCATCATGGACGTGTTCTTGGCTTACCCTGACCCTGTAATGTGGAGAACGCTGGAGCTCCCTCCAACCCACATGATCTATCTATCTATCTATCTATCTAATCTATCTAATCTATCTAATCTATCTACCCAGGAGTCGGGCCTCTCCCCCATTGGGTAGTTATCATATCTATATGCTGCTAGAGAAAAACGATAGCATCTTTTAATGTTCCAAAAATAATAATAATACAAAAATAATTAAAGCATATAACGATAAAAAATTGTTTGCCGATAACGTGTGTGGTACAGGTGTGGACTGTTTAGTGTACGAGTAGCTCGTGTGTGTTTTGTATGGTACATGTTACCTGTGTGTGTGTTTATATGTTACGTGTTACCTGTGTGTGTGTGTGTGTGTGTGTGTGTGTGTTTCTATATACAGGATTAGATTGTGAGGCAGCAGTCAAAAGGGTTCTTTCCAAAAAAGACATGTAGAAAAAACTAGAACGTGCACGAGATCTTTGACCAAACACACACCCACAGACTCACAAAAAAACGAAGGGGGGCAGGGGGGATTTATACAACCGCTTAACCACCTCTGAATTTCCTCCTTTCTCTCTATATATTCTGTCCCAAAATTTTTTGTCAGGTTCCGTGGAACAAGGTTTGGGAAACCAGGTTCCGCGGTTCTATCCAAAAAATTCTGGTTCCGTCTCGGAACACAGCAAGCGGGGAAGCTGTAGAAACTGAACTCGTCATTAAATGGCCGAGCCGCAAGGAGCCGATCAGATAATACAACTGATCAATAACCTGTCACCCTCAGAAGACACAACATCAAGCTGCACACCCTGTTCCAGACCAATACAAAAAAACACAACAAAAAAAAACACTTCCTGGAGGATATGACATCACTGGTTTGACCTTTGAAATCAATTGCCAAGGTTACCAAACTAAGGTGGAAACACACACGACTAACACTTCCTCCCACCTGCTACAAGGGCTAGTCCGGTTTCTACTGCAATAAGTGAGATAGTCTTTAATCTGGATAAGATTTAGGAGTCCATGAGACACTGCATCATGTGTAACCTTGGTTTGTGAGAGTGTGTGTGTGTGTGTGTGTGTCCACCCCAGTCATGGTTTCTTTATCAATACACAGAGTCTCCAGCAGAGGGCGACGCATTAGCAGGAAGTCACCAGAGCTGCAGTTTGAAGCCTTAAAAAATGAGGTAACCCATAACTGTACAAACATGACATCTTTGGGAAAAGTAAACAAACAAAAGAAAACTGTGTGCCACTTTGTTTTGGCAACAGCGACTAACGTAAGCAAAGTATCATAGCTACAAGTTTCAGTATAGCGAATCAAACCGTCATCGCCACGGACGGCAGTTTGAACCGGCGTTCCATTAGACTGCCAGATACATAAACGGGGGAAAAAAAAGTAACAAAAACGTTTTTTAATTGGTAGAAAATTCATCATCGTCATCATCATCATCATGCTTATTGAAGGGCAGCCGTAGAAACATCAACATCAACAACATCAACCATGCACTCATCAACAACTCCAAAGAGAGGGCAAGAAGGCAGCCGGGCCTCAATAGTCTACCAAAGTGTCCTTTCCATTACACTCCATTTCTGAACCTTTAACTTCATCCAGTGGAAGTAAGTATCTGATTGGGTGAGTCTCAATACGCTTTACATGCGGTTGGATTCTTTTTGTTGTGGGAAACCAATCTAAATGAATACTGGGTAGATGACAATCCCAAACTGACTCGTATAAGCACCCTTAGACGGAGAGGAAGGGACTGGCACATTTGCCAGCACCAGTCACCCAGACGTGAAGTAGTGCAGCGTTAAAGGAAAGGAGGCTATAGTAGACTGTTGAGACTGCCTCCTACTCTGTAGCCTTTCGTCTCTCTTGTTCCACCTTTCCTGGTTCAAAGATACACAGACACCTCTATTGTCAAGCTGGACTTATTTCCATGCAACAAAAAACAAAAACATATCCATAAAAAATAAAAAGATTTCCAAAATAAGACTGACCAAGCAAAACACGTCGATAAATCTCTGAGTTTCAAACAAACAATTGGCTGTGCTCGTCAAAAGAAACAAATGTCCAGTGGCAGAACGATCAAACCCCAAAAGGAGTCAAGACTTGACCTCTGCGCACTTTGATCAGGGGTTAGTTTATTCAACTGTCACTCCCGCTACACTACAACTGTTAAGGGGTTTAGTGAGGACGCGTTTGCACTGCTGATCCAAGACCGGTGACTCGAGATAGCCGACAAGCTGCATCAAAACACAACAAAGTTCAAAAGAACACCCACATTTTTCCCCCCCTTCTCTTCCACATGCTTATAGTCATCCATTTTGAAACCTCAAAAAAACAAAAAAAAAAAAACGGATTTGGAGAGTCCAAAAGGCGGCCATTTTGTGGACCAGCCATGTCAAGGCCATCATCAAAAACAAACACTGCAAGAGGGTCATACGCCTTCTGTATTGTGTAACACCAACAGACAGACTTGTTTGTTCCAAACACAACTATATATATATATATATATATAGAGAGAGAGAGAGAGAGAGAGAGAGAGAGAGAGAGAGACTGCTTGTAAAGAATAGAAAATATTTCTCTGTGAAACACCTGTCCCAGTTTTTCCCGCTTCACAATGTGCTTCAGAGTGTTGGGATTATTTCAACTCTTGAGTCTCTGCTTTCAAAGACAACCTTCAAAGTCCCTTGAGGAACGTGCAAATCTTTTTTAAATTAGATTTTCAGCCTTGGACATAAAAGCATCCGGTTAGCTCTGAATTCTCCACTTGGAAACAGGTTAGAAGACAGTTTACATGGCAACAGGAGGCCAGACAGGAAGCAGGAAGAGGAAAAGTGCGGATAATCTAGACTATATCAAGTAGCGAAGCGACGTAGAGGGAAGAGCGGTTAGCGACAGCTAGATCACAGAAGAAGAGAGATTGGGAGCCATACAACAGCATAGAGCTAGAAACACCAGATCAGCATCTTTAAAAAGACATAAAAACAGACAGAAGAGGAAGAAGAGTTTTCTAGAGCTACATCTACTAGACACTGACTTTAGAAGATGACAAATGGAAGGGGTGGGGGGGGGGGTCTAGAAAGCTGTCAACTAGACAGTGAAAACGCTACAGAGAGAGAACCTAGCGCTAGTACAACAAGACAGAAGTGACAAGCGAAGACAATTAAAAGAACCAAAAACTATACAGCTAAACAGTGAAGAGATCGACAGACGGTATCATCTATAGAGCTACACACAGTAGACACTGACAGAGCATTCTAAAGGCATTCTAGACATAGGTCAAGTAGAAAGACCAGCATAGAGACATGTCTTTGTGGGGTTTTTTTCCGTTTTTTTTTTTTTTTTTCTCCTTTAGACAAGGTTGAACACTACACACGAGGACCGAGGTGAACACTGGACAAAACATCTCCGTTGGTTTCACACGAGGGAGGTTGGCTGGGAGAGTCGGGGGCTACGGTTGTTTTTCAGTTCCTGAATGGTGTAAAGCTCAGCGACGAACACCCGGTGAAACGTGCGGATGGACGATAACAATCTGAAAGTTTAAATCTATTGCACAACCTACTGTATTATCCTGACCGGTACCGCGATGCCACTCACACTCTGTGTACACGCGGGTTCAGTGCAACATTACTGCATGTGCAACCAATGTTTTGTTGAAAAAAAATCTAAAAGAAAATATAACAACACAAACCGGTGACCACAAAACGAATGGTCGGGACATTGTATCAAAAGTCAAACTTAGTCTGATCTTAAAAACAAAGGGTCACCAGACAGTTTTGACCTCGCGTGACCTTTGCACTCACAACACTTTTAGGACACATGAATACTGTACAAATGGTCACAACTCACACATATCGTTGGCTATCCACAAATTTACAGACCAAAAAAACCATGGCAACGGATCCTTTTGGCCGATGAACGACGCCGCGACACGCGCGCGCTGACCTATGACACGGTGAACTTCGACCCCTCCCCCCCCCCGCTAAAGTGAAGCCACGTGGATCTAAAGATAACGCTAGTAGTTTGGTGTTCTTTTTTGCTCAGTGCAGGACCAGACAGAAGGGCACAATCCTCAAACGAACACTTACTGATAACCCATCAGTGCTTCTCTTCCTTATTGGCACAGAAGTATGGGTTTCTCATTGGCTAGACCCCAGTGAAAACACACCTTATGTTCAGGACGTAGAACGGATCAGATTGTTCATTTGACACAACTTTAGTTTTCAAAAGTCTTTAGACTATGACTTAAAAGAAAGAAAGAAAAAAAAGGAAAAGAAACATGGTACTTCAGGGACATAAAACTATAACAAATGACTTTGTCCGTCACCATCACAACCGTCAACAACATTAGCACAACAACGAACTTCAACATCGCGTCAACATTGCTCAAGTGAGGTTTTCCCAAGAAAAGAAAATATAAATGTTCAGATGACAGTATGGTTGACCGGATATTTATAGACACGAGAAAAGGGAGATATGCATTGACAGTTTGACAACAGTTGTCTCTCGTTCTCTCATTGGACAGTCCGGGACTCAGATGGCGAATGAGAGTTGGAGATGGAGAGAAGAGGAGGCGGGTCTTTAGCTTGGACAGTGCAACCCGATTGGTCGATTGCACTTGGTAAAAGTCTCGCCTATATTTGCAACAGCCATCCAAATTAACGCCTGCACGCACGCACGCACGCACACACACACACACACACACGCGCACACACACACACACACACACACACACAGGCCACAAAGCACTTTCTTTGACGGAAGATGTGAAATCAGACAGGACAAATAGCACCAGCGTAGCTTTTAATTTGTCTAGAAACGAAACCGTGCACCAGTGAGTTGACTGGCTGGAACCGGTCGAAACCAGTGTCAGAACCGAGGGAGGGTCAGGGGTTAACATTATGACTGCTCTGAGAGAGAGAGAGAGAGAGAGAGAGAGAGAGAGAGAGAGAGAGAGAGCGAGAGAGAGAGAGAGAGAGAGAGAGAGAGAGAGAGAGAGAGAGAGAGAGAGAGAGAAAGGTGCTCCCTATCTCGTCAGTAACATATGGGGATCATCCGTACGTGACAGTAACTAGTAATCATTGATGGCACTTTGATATAGACACCCAAAGCAGGGGGACACGCGCGACGCGCGCGCGCGCGCGCGCGCGCGCGCACACACACACACACACACACACACACACACACACACACACACACACACACACACACACACACACACACACACACACACACACACACACACACACACACACACACACACACACACACACACACACACACACGATATCGGGATTGTTTCTGACAGTTGAAAGCCTTTATGACATCATAAGATTACACTTCACAAATCGCCCTCGCTCGCTCCCTCTTTTTCTCCCTATCCGTCCGTCCATCCATCCATCCATCCATCCATCCATCCCTCCCCCCTCCAAACTCCTTCCCCAGGTCTCTCTCTCTCTCGGTCTCCTGTTTGGTGTTGGTTGTCGTCTGCTGTCTACTTCCTGTCGTCCATTTTGTTCATGAATCCATTCCTCTCTGTGTTTGTCTGCAGTCTGTCGCTTCGGGGGCTCTGCTCCCTCTGGCTGACCCTACATGAACTGCATCTGCAGAGAGGGAAGAACCAAGAGGAGGGGAAGGATGGAACGAGGAAAAGAGGCAACGAGAGAAAGAGAGAGAGAGAGATATTTAATTTCAAAGTATTCAAGTTCAATGTAAGATATAATGCAAAATGTATGTATAGTTTAATATATCTGGGCGTTTTTTCCTGCCTGTCAGTCAGTCAGTCAGTCACGGACGGATGGACAGTGTGTGTTTGTGTGTATGTCTTACCTGGGCGCCAGGTATGGGAGCGAAGGGATTGGTGGGTCTGAGAACCGGCTGGTTGTACATCATAGGCTGGGGAGCCATCATCTGGACCCCACCCATCTGCCCCATCTGAGGGGGAACCTGACGGAGGAGCAGGGGGAGAGGAGGAGGGGGGAGGAGAGAGGGAGCAGGAGAGGAAGGGGAGAGGAGGAGGAGGGGGAGAGACGGAGGAGGGGGACGGCGAGGAGAGAGGGAGCAGGGGGAGAGAAAGAGAAGGAGGAGGGGGAGGAGAGAGGAGGAGGAGAGAGGTGAAAGACAAAGGTGGGACAGGAAAGAGAGATATGGAGGAGGGGAAGGAAGGAGGTGGGAGGAGGTGGAGAAGGGGGAAGAGACGGAGGAGGAGAGAGACGGAGGAGGAGTGTCAGTCATTGAACACACACTGTAATCAAACAGCTGGAATAGCACTCTGGTTGGTGATGAAACACTCTGGGTCAGTTAATTTCTGTGTGTGTGTCTGTGTGTGTGTGTGTGTGAGAGAGAGAGATCACACACTAACCATTCCATACACAGGCACTTGCGGTGTCGTCATGGGGAAAGCCATCGGAGCTGGAGCCTGTGAAAGGGACATCCAGGAAGCACCTTCAGTATCCATGACAACCACACTAAAGAAAAGACCCCCAGGCTGCAGTCTAACAGTCTAACATCCCTCCTTTTCCCTTGTCACTTCAGGCTGCAGTCTAACAGTGTAACATCCCTCCTATTTCCTTGTCACTCGAGGCTGTATTCAAACAGTCTAACATCCCTCCTTTTCCCTTGTCACTTCAGGCTGCAGTCCAACAGTCTTAACATCCCTCCCTTTTCCCTTGTCACTTCAGGCTGCAGTCTAACAGTGTAACATCCCTCCTTTTCCCTTGTCACTTCAGGCTGCATTCAAACAGTCTTAACATCCCTCCCTTTTCCCTTGTCACTTGAGGCTGCATTCAAACAGTGACATTATTTCCTTGTTACGCTCTCTTTGAACTAACTGGTCAGAGACTATAGAGGAGGTCAAGGACAGGAGAGAAAGCAGGGAATAAATCAATAAAAAAAGACTACAAAGATTATAACTTAGGGAATCATTCACTGTAGCTTGTATCAATCAGGAAGAGCATCATTTAAAAAAATAACAATTCAAAAATAAAGTCACATTTTGATTGATTTGAAAGGCTCATCAAAGGCCTTGATGGATTGGCTATAGTCATAACTGAAATGGGATGAAGAGATGGAGATTGTCTTTCATTTTAGAAAGATAGGGTAGAAGCTATAAAGAGAGATAGAGATAGGGTGAGTGTGTGAGAGAGAGAGAGAGAGAGAGAGAGAGAGAGAGAGAGAGAGAGAGAGAGAGAGAGAGAGAGAGAGAGAGAGAGAGAGAGAGAGAGAGAGAGAGAGAGAGATTAGGAAACAAGCGGGAGCTGGATGTGAGGGCAGGCAGACCACTAAGCAGAGCCCGTTGGGATGAGAGGAATTGATCCTCTACAAGCGGCTTTTAATCCGGCTCCCCGGGGAGCCTGTGATACCTGATCAGAAGTATTGATCACAGTGCACTGAATTACTCTGTGACGCAGCAGGCTGGCAGGCAGGCCACCGGAGGGAGGGAGAGGAGGAAAGAGAGAGAGAGAGAGAGAGAGAGAGAGAGAGAGAGAGAGAGAGAGAGAGAGAGAGAGAGAGAGAGAGAGAGAGAGAGAGAGAGAGAAAAAAAGATTAGCCAAGCCTGGGCCAGCCAAAGTATTTGATGAATAGGTCCAACAGAGTTATCGATGGGTCAGTAATCCACCCCCATGGGTTAGGGTTAGGGTCAGTAATCCACCCCCCATGGGTTAGGGTCAGTAATCCACCCCCATGGGTTAGGGTTAGGGTCAATAATCCACCCCCCATGGGTTAGGGTTAGGGTCAGTAATCCACCCCCATGGGTTAGGGTTAGGGTCAGTAATCCACTCCCCATGGGTTAGGGTCAGTAATCCATCCCCATGAGTTAGGGTTAGGGTCAGTAATCCACCCCCATGGGTTAGGGTTAGGGTCAGTAATCCACCCCCCATGGGTTAGGGTTAGGGTCAGTAATCCACCCCCCATGGGTTAGGGTTAGGGTCAGTAATCCACACCCCATGGGTTAGGGTTAGGGTCAGTAATCCACCCCCCATGGGTTAGGGTTAGGGTCAGTAATCCACCCCCATGGGTTAGGGTTAGGGTCAGTAATCCACCCCCCATGGGTTAGGGTTAGGGTCAGTAATCCACCCCCATGGGTTAGGGTTAGGGTCAGTAATCCACTCCCCATGGGTTAGGGTCAGTAATCCATCCCCATGAGTTAGGGTTAGGGTCAGTAATCCACCCCCCATGGGTTAGGGTTAGGGTCAGTAATCCACCCCCCCATGGGTTAGGGTCAGTAATCCACCCCCCATGGGTTAGGGTTAGGGTCAGTAATCCACCCCCCATGGGTTAGGGTTAGGGTCAGTAATCCACCCCCCATGGGTTAGGGTTAGGGTCAGTAATCCACCCTCCCTGTGGCTGGCTCTACTCTAAACCTGTGGAGGATCTGCTCACTTTAACTAGAGAGAGAGAGAGAGAGAGAGAGAGAGAGAGAGAGAGAGAGAGACAGAGAGAGAGAGAGAGAGAGAGGTGTATCAAGTGTAAACAAGAGCATCGGATCGAATGAGAGAGAGGTAGCGAGACAGAGAGAGAGAGAGACAGATACCCAGCCAGAGAAGGAGCCAGTCGGCGAGCGGCAGAGAGACATTCCCGGACAGAAAGTAAAGAGGGAGTGATGAAGGTGAAGATGGGGGGAGGAAGGGTTCACCCGGTGGGTAGGTGGTAGTTCTCAACAAAGATAGATACTTACATAACTGGCATAGAACATTCCATTCTGCCCAAGGAGGGAACCACAAGAAAAAAGACAAGACCGACAGGGAGGGGGAAAAGAGAGAGAACAGAGAGAGAGAGAGAGAGAGAGAGAGAGAGAGAGGACGAGGGACAGAGCGAGAAGGAGAGAGAGAGAGAGAGACAGAAGGCGAGGAATAATGAAGAGAGGAAGAGAGGTCAACGATGAGGAAGAGAAACACACAGCGCAGGAGAAAAAAGATGACAAAGCAAAGCAGAGACAGGAAAAAGAGAGAGAAAACAAATGAATGGGGGGAAAAAACACGGTAGAGAGAGAGAGAGAGAGAGAGAACGAGAGAGAGAGAAGGCAACAGCAAGGGATAGCAGGAGAGGAAGGGATGAAGAAAAGAAAAATACACCAGGGAAACCACAGACGGACAGCGAAGTAACGAAAGAGACGGGCGGTAAGAAAAGAGGGGGGGGGGTCACACCGACAGAGGGAGCGAAGGAGGGAGGGACAGGGAGGTAAAGAAAGAGAGAGGGACAGAGAGAGAGAGAGAGAGAGAGAAGAGAGAGAGAGAGAGAGAGGGAGGAAGCGTGGGGTTAGTGACAAGTTTGTCTGGGTCAGCTGGAATAGCAGCACAGAGATCCAGAGAACAATCACTGGGACGACCAGCTCAGCACACGGACAGATGGGGAGACACACACACACACACACATACACACACAGGCACACACATACACATACACACACATCGAGTTGTAACACACACACACACACACACACACACACACACACACGCACACAGAAGAGGCCAGATATTGGCAGTGATGGAATAGGCTATGAGACAGGGAGTTAAGCAGTGTTATGAGTTGGCCTTGACGACGTAATTGGTGTAGAACCACAGGCTGGTGTGTGTGTGTGCTTGTTGCCATGGTGAGGTGGTCCCCAGGAGGGGGGGGGGGGTCTACAAGTTGGGGGATATGGTCTTTGGTTAGCACCCCTGCGTGTGTGTGTGTGTGTGTGTGTTACCACACGATGTGTGTGTGTGTGCATTAGCTGGTTTGGTCACCGGGGATTTACAGGGTGGTGGTCTGTTAATGTGTGTCTGCTTATAGGAGGTAAGTGTGGTATAAAGCAATGTGCATGTGTGTGTGTGTGTGGTATAACACAATGTGTGTGTGTGTGTGTGTGTGTGTTACCATGTGCTGCACGGGTATGGGCTGCGGGGCCATGGGGGCGGGGGTCCACTGGGTGGTTGACATGGTCTTGTTCTGCCAGTTGTTGCCCCCCGTCAGCTTCTTCTCCCCGGGCTGGCTCCACTGAATGTCGGGCCTGTAGACGGGCGCGCACAGCGACAAAATGCACCGCGCAAAGACACCACCCACCGTTAATCCTCTGGCGCCATGGTAACCTAACCCCAACCCTAACCCTAACCCACCGTTAATCCTCTGGCGCCATGGTAACTTAACCCCAACCCTAACCCTAACCCACCGTTAATCCTCTGGCGCCATGGTAATTTAACCCTAACCCTAACCCACCGTTAATCCTCTGGCACCATGGTAACCTAACCCTTAACCCTAACTCACCGTTAATCCTCTGGTGTCATGGTAACCTAACCCCTAACCCCTAACCCTAACCCACCGTTAATTCTCTGGCGCCATGGTAACCTAACCCCTAACCCCTAACCCTAACCCACCGTTAATCCTCTGGCGCCATGGTAACCTAACCCTTAACCCCTAACCCTAACCCACCGTTAATCCTCTGGCACCATGGTAACCTAACCCCTAACCCCTAACCCACCGTTGATCCTCTGGCATCATGGTAACCTAACCCCTAACCCTAACCCACCGTTAAGCCTCTACTGGCTCCCAGCGCCATGGTAACAGTGACTAGTACTAATAATACTAATAGGTGTAACCATTCTTTGTTTATCTTCTGGCCCTGTACCACTGCAGCCTCTCAGCACCATGGTAACGCAGACTAATAATAATACATTACTATATAACAATAAACATTAGTACGTTTAAACATTCTTTGTTTATCTTCTGGCCCTGTACCACTGCAGCCTCTCAGCACCATGGTAACGCAGACTAGTAATAATACATTACTATATAACAATGCTAATCCTCTGGCCCTGTACAGCTGTCTTGGTATCGTTGAATTAACTGTATAGTCATTTCTTTACACCGTTGCATCAGAATATATCGTATCTAATTTATGAAAAGAGAAGAAACGTTCAAATCATCCCGTTTATACGAGTACGGAAGAGATTGTTTATCGTTGAATAACAACCACTGCAATAAATGTTTACGTTACGATCTGGATGTACAGTTTGTCACTTTTGTCCCTCGGCAATATTGTAATGAACAAGTCTCTGTTCTGTTTGAGAGACTGTGCACAGTCATCGTAGCAGATTAGAACTATGGTCACTAGTACCCATGGTCACTCGGTCCCTGATCCGGACAACATTACCCATGACCACTCGGACACTGGTCTGGACTACAACACGCATGATCACCATGACACTTACTTCTTGGCTGGGGGGCCTCCAAACTGCAGATCTGTGAGGGACAGAGAGAAGAAAAGAGAGGAGAGGGGAGGAGAGGAAGAGAGAGAAAGAGAGAGAGTTAAGAGACAGTTCCAGCACCACACTTATGTGTGTGTGTGTGTGTGTGTGTGTGTGTGTGTGTGTTTGTAATGTATCCGTTTTCTTGTTCGTAGGAATTCTGAAGTCAAATAAATATTAAGTATGTGTGTGTTTGTGTGTGTGTGTGTTTGTGGGTGGGATTTTGTGTTGTGTACCTTTACACACCTCAGAACCAAGGGTGGTCAGTGTGTGTCTGGATGTGTTTGTGTGGAGTGTGTCAGTCTGTGTCCGCTGGGTGTGTGCGTCAGCTATGTGTGTGTGTGTGTGTGTGTGTGTGTACTCACTGCCTACGAGGTTGGCCAGAGAGGAGTCCAGGTCGTTGGGCAGCAGCTTGCCCCCGTGGTGGTGGTGCTGCTGGTGCTGCTGCTGCTGGTGGTGCTGGTGGAGGTGGTGGAGGTGGATGGGGGCAGGGGGCTGGGAGTGGGCCGGGACCGTCGGCTTCATCAGGTCCCCTAGAGAGTCAAACCCTGCACGCGCACACACACATGCACACACGCACACGCAGAGATGTTAGGGACTTACAAATGTAACACGCAAACATGCTACAAACTTACACACACACACATACACACACACACACACAGACGTACGTTAGAGACTTACACGCATGTAGGACACACACACACACGCACACTTACATACAGAGGAGAGGAGAGGAGAGGAGAGGAGACTGAGTCTGTTTGGACCAGCAGCAGGACTTGTTCAACACGAGCGATTTATTTCTCTGTTGTTGTCATGTGCAACCATAAATGTGATTGGTGGTGTGTGGATAAGTGTGTCTGGATGCGCGTGTGTGTGTGTTCCCTATGTGTGTAAAGTAGCACAGTGTATTAAACTAATTGGTTTTGTTCCTTGGGCAGTCTGAGAAAAATTATCCAAAGGAGTTCTCTGTGTAAGCGCTCTCTGCACATGTGTGTGTGTGTGTGTGTGTGTGTGTGTGTGTGCGTGTGTGTGTGCGCACGTCTGTGTGCATAAGTGTATGTGACAGTGTGAGTCCCTGCATGTGCGTGTGTGTGTGTGAGGAGAGAGTAATTCTCTGTGTTAACAACTTCCCCGTGTCAGCAGTCATCCAGCTAATGGGTAAGATATTACTCCACAGGGGAAAGTCTACTGCCCACAAGTATAAAGGACAGAGGAGAGAGAGAAGGGGGGGAGAGAGAGGGGGGGGGGGAGATAAAGAGAGATAGACATAGACAGAAAGAGGGAGCGAGAGAGAGAGAGAGAGAGAGAAAGAGAGGGAGAGAGAGAGAAAGAGAGGGAGAGAGGGGGGATAGAAACAGAGAAGGCGAGAGAGAGAAAAACAAAAGATGAGAGGAAGGGACGAGGAGAGGGGGAAGAGAGGAGGTGGGAAAGAAAGACGGATGGAAAGAGGGAGGGAACGAGAGCGAAGAAAGAGGCTGAACAAGGGAAACGGAGGGCCCAGAGAGACAGAACAGCACAGCTGGCTGGCAAGACACAGACAGATAGAGCCAAGGCCCAACAGAACAAAACAGGAAGGAGCAGGAGAGAGAGAGAGGGAGAGAGAGAGACTGATCAGAGAGAGAGAGAGAGAGAGAGAGAGAGAGAGAGAGAGAGAGAGTGGGGGGGGGGGGGTGGGATCCTGTTTGGTGAGGAAGGAGGTGTATGTCTGGCAGAGCTGCTGACACAGGCCGTATGCTATCAGGCCCACTGTTTCCAGACACAAAATGAAAAGAGGTCTGCTGGGAGTAAGAGAGGGAGAGAGAACAGAGAGAGAGAGAGAGAGAAAGAGAGAGATAGAGATAGAGAGAAATGGGGAGAGAGAGGGAGAGGGAGATGAAGAGGGAGGGAGAGAGAAGGGGGGGGGGGGGGGACTGAAAACGAGCCCACTCACCGGAACACACAGAGCGCACGGTTGCCCGAGAAAAGAAAGAGAGAAAGGAGAGAAGAGGAGGAGAGAAGAGGGGCGGGAGATATGTGGGCATTGATACTTCACAAGGCATCCCGTCTAGGCATTGAGCTGAGCACTTCATGAAGAGAGTTAGAGACAGGAACACAGACAGAATACGAAATGAAGAAGACAGCACAGCATGAGGCTGGAGGAATGGAGACGAGAGAGAGAGAGAGAGAGAGAGAGAGAGAGAGAGAGAGAGAGAGAGAGAGAGAGAGAGAGAGAGAGAGAGAGAGAGAGAGAGAGAGAGAGAGAGAGAGAGAGAGAGAGAGAGAGAGAGAGAGAGAGAGAGAGAGAGAGAGAGAGAGAGAGAGAGAGAGAGAGAGAGAGAGAGAGAGAGAGAGAGAGAGAGAGAGAGAGAGAGAGAGAGAGGAAGGCTCAGGTAAACATAAAGGATGGCCAGGCAGATGGAGGGAGGCGGCGGAAGAGAGGATAAATATGGAGAGACTCTATAGAGAGCAGATGGAAAGGTAGAGGCCGAGTGACTCTCCTCTCGCAAAGTATGATGTAGACCACGGCAGACAGAGGGAGAGGGGGATGAGCAGGGAGAGAGAGAGGGAGAGGGGGAGCAGTGAGAGGGAAAGAGAGAGGGGGAGAGGAGGGGGGAGTGTGATAGACAGCATACAGGATGGCTGCGTGAAACACAGATGGAATTAAATGAGATGACAGACTAGTGGGTATGAGAACAGGCACGCACGGGGGGGCGCGCACACACGCTCACACACACACACACACACACACGCTCACACACACACACACGCTCACACATACACACACACACACACACACACACACACACACACGACCACGTGTGTGTGTGTGTGACAGAGGCAGCCAAGGGGACAGATGGCGATAGTAGTGGCAGCTCCAGCAGAAGCAGTGCGACTATTTTTAGTCCTGGGGGGGGGGGGGGGGGGTTATCCAAGGGGGCCTAGTAGCCAGCACACAGCCAGAGAGTCAGGGCCCAGACACAAGCTGTTAGGCTCACACCACAGCGAGCAGAGAGAGGGAGGCAGGGGTGCTAAATAGCTAGGTTAAGGCTTATACTAACTAGAACACCAGAGAGGCTAGCTCGGTTAGCAAGCGGGTTTTTTTAAATGCTAAGCTAAAATGCTAACGCTCACAGGCGGGGGTTTTTTCCCCCCCACACGGCAGCATCAAACTAGACCAAAAATGTGCTCTGTCCTGATATTCCGTTTTTTTAGGTCGTGTCCTGTGGTGTGCGCAGGACCGATCTGGACCGACACAGTGCCGCTACAGGCACAGGTCGCTGTAGCGGGAACGTGGTCCAGGGCGGACCGGATCAGAAGTGCCGCGTGTGTGAGGGGGGGGGGGAAACAAACCCAGAGAAAACAGCCGTAGAACCAGTTAGCCAGGGACACCCCCGGAGGAGCTGGAAAAGCTTGGGAGGAGCGTCGTCTAGGCTTTACCGACTGGGGGTTGGCTGCCGTTAGCGGGGGTGCCTTTATTCCCAAACACGGCGTCAAAGTCTACGCTCATGGGCAACGAGGCGGGGGCGGCCTGCAGCACTGGAGGATGTCTCTCCGTACCTGAGAGTGAGGGTGGGGTGGGGTGGGGGGGGGTTACATCAACCTGTCATATAGATATATATATAGATATATGTAAGGCATCGTATCACAAAGTCATAACAGTGCAGACTACTGCCGGGTCGTAGGCCTGGCTGCGGAGTCGGGCTCGTCGACGGGCCTCCAGGGGGCGCTGCTCTGCCCTGGCTGACAGATCAGCATACCCGAGAGGAGGGTAGTTATCTAAAATGTAGGCTACAAGACATTTACCTTAGACTTCTCCCTCACTCTCTGTGCAGCGAGGATTGTCGCTAGGTGACGACAGATGATTGACAGAACGATTTAAAGACGTAAAAGAAAAAAGGTGGGGTGGTCGGACGGGCGGACGGACGGACGGACGGAGACAAAAACGGCGCAATTGGAAGAAGAAGAAAAGAAAAAAACGCCGCCGCTTTTCAGAAGGGAGTCGGGAGGGTCAGGGGTCGCGCTAATGTCGAAGGAGAACGACAGCACCACGGCGCGCGTGAGCTCGTAGCTAGAGGGGCCATCGCTCCAGACGCCTTCGGAGACGGAGGCGGCTGCTCCCCGACCAGGGAGTCGCCTAAACCGTCTGAGAGGGGAAAGCATGTTCTGATCCACGGTGTTGATATTATGTCGGCGCAGGAGGAGGAGGAGGAGGAGGAGGGAGAGGAGGAAGAGGGGGACATGTTATCTCCCCGTCGTCCGTCTCGCCGTGCCCACACACGCCGCGGGGGGTTCTGGGGACGTGACGGAGTGACACGCTATGGCATGGACTGAACGCGAAGGAAATAGGATGTGTGTGTGTGTGTGTGTGTGTGTAATGGGGTCTGGGGGGGGGGGGGGGGGGGTTGAGTGCTTGTCAGGGCATGTAGTACTGACAGTAACTGTGTTTCTCTGCAGGGTATCGGAGTGCATCTGCAATGTTATGATATATGTGTGTGTGTCTCCCTCTCTGTGTGTTTCTGAAGCAGTGTGTGTGTGTGAGTGTGTGTGTGTGTGTGTGTGTGTGTGTTTTGTTTGAAATGTCACACGTTAACAACCCTTTATAACGTTTGAGTCTGTGTGTGTATGCGTTGACATGTTACCACCCATCACAACTCGATGTGTGTGTCTGTCCGTGTGTGTGTGTGTGTGTGTGTGTGTGTGTGTGTGTGCGAGTGAGTGTACCTACCTCCCCAAGCGTTGTTGGCAGTAGTGATGGAGGGGTTGCTCTGCACGGCAGGGATGAAGGCGGGCTGCAGACCAAACAGGTCACTGTTCAGGTTGGGCATACTGGAGGGGGACGGGGGGGGGGGAGAGAAGAGGAGGGAGGGCGGGAGAGAGGGAGGGAGAGGGAAAAGGACAAGGAAGAGGTAGTGGGAGTGAAAAAGGAAAAGGGGTAGAGGTTAAGAAGGAAGGGGGAAAAAAAGAGAAAGCAGAAAAGGGAGGGAGAAAGGGGGGAGGTTAGAGACATTTCAGAATCCAGAGAGCGACAGAGAGAGAGAGAGAGAGAGAGAGAGAGAGAGAGAGAGAGAGAGAGAGAGAGAGAGAGAGAGAGAGAGAGAGAGAGAGAGAGAGAGAGAGAGAGAGAGAGAGAGAGAGAGAGGAACACGAGCACAGCCCAACGTGAGGCTCACAGCAGAGGGACCCAGCAACAATCCAGATGATTGGCACAGAGTCTGCCTGCTGCCACGCCAACTCAGTCTGCTTCATCAAGAAGACGCTGATTACATCACTCCAATCAGCTAATCACTTAGCCAGAGGTGTGTGTGTGCGTGTGCGTGTCTGTGTGTGTGTGTGTGTGTGTGTGTGTGTGTGTGTGTGTGTGTGAAGCAATAAAGGGAAATCAGTCCTTTGAGCTTAGACCCACTGTTGGTGTGTATGTGTGTGTGTGTGTGTGTACCTGTTGGTGGATTGTGTGTGTGTGTGTGTACCTGTTGGTGGAGTGTGTGTGTGTGTGTGTACCTGTTGGTGGATTGTGTGTGTGTGTGTGTGTGTGTGTGTGTGTGTGTGTGTGTGTGTGTACCTGTTGGTGGAGTGTGTAGAAGGGAACAGCTCCTGGGCGGCGTGGTGGTGACTGTTGTTGTTTCCGCTGCTTATTGATTGGCTGCTGGGGGAGGCGGAGGGCGGGGTGCCCACACCAATCTCCTTCAGCCGTTGGTCCTGGGGACGAGAGGGCGTGGCCGTTTCACAAAACACACCTTTTTTCTCTTCGTCTAAATCCAATCTCCAGAGGGGCGGGCCTATTTTAACCTCACCTCTCGAGAAACGCGCTCGGATTGTAAACACAAACAACAACGCAAACCCGTTATAATTGTAATGGTTTGTATGAAGTCTCCTCGTGACCGGGTTCTTATAGCAGCAGCCCACGAGTGACTGTGTGTGTGTGTGTACGTGTGTGTGTGTGTGTGTGTGTACGTGTGTGTCTGTGCATATGACTGTGTGTGTGTGTGTGTGTGTGTGTGTGTGTGTGTGTGTATGACTGTGTGTGTGTGTGTGTGTGTGTGTGTGTGTGTGTGTGTGTGTGTGTGTGTGTGTGTGTGTGTGTCTGTCTGACTGTGTGTGTACGTGTGTGTGTGTGTGCATATGACTGTGTGTGTGTGTGTGTGTGTGTGTGTGTGTGTGTGTGTGTACGTGTGTGTCTGTGCATATGACTGTGTGTGTGTGTGTGTGTGTGTGTGTGTGTGTGTGTGTGCATATGACTGTGTGTATACATGCACAGCAGTGTGTCCAAACAGCTGGAGCGCGGCACTATTTGGATGACATCACTATATCATCACGTCAGTCTCTCTCTCTCTCTCTCTCTCCCTCCTTCCCTCCATCCATCTCTCTCTCTCTCTCTATCTATCTTTTTCCATCTTTCTGTCTCTGTTCTTTCCCTCTGGGTCCACAGGAAATCATTGACAGGCACAGGTCAAACAAGGGCCCTCGTCAGACTAAAAACACACACACACACACACACACACACACACACACACACACACACACACTCAATACTCAACATTTAAAAACCCACAACCCTGTAGGCGCACACACACACAAACGTTCTGCCAGGAAACAAGCTTTAGGCAACACACACACACACACACACACACACACACACACTCCTCTGTGTTCCTGTTCAGTTCCAGTTAGCTGTAGGGCTAACAGGATGCAAACGTCTAGTGCAGAGGTGATTCTGAGATTCAAGTCTCCATGCCAGGATCAATGAACACCCATTCCACTTTCCTAACCCACCTAAGTTACAACTGACAAAGGATAAAAGCAACAGCAATATGAGGATCAAAATAGTCTTAAATAATACATTTGTAACGAGGTGTATATCTAAATCTAACTCACTGCTGTTCACGTTGAATTGGTGTGCGTTTCAGATTAATCTTGATTGAAAATATATGTTGTTGGAATTTTGCATGAGGTTGTAATGCTTCACTGAATACCGTTCCATTCGCTCTCGTTGCTACCGCTTACCCAAGTACGTTGTAAAAGTGGTGTGGTGCAACAGTATAAAACGTCCCCAGTGAAATGTGTTAGCATTGATCAAGGCCAGCAGTGTAACAGTATAAAAGGTCCCCGGTGACATCTGGGTTACCTTGAGGGCCTGCAGCCTGGCCTGCTCCTCCTCCAGAGCCTGCTGTCTCTCCTTCTCGTCCATCCTGGTGAAGGACATGCCCGTGTTGGACAGAGAGGACACGGCGCTGGACAGAGTGGTGGCTCTGCCACGCGGGAGACACAGGGAGAGACAGGAGAGGGGACAGGTTGGAGACGGGGGACAACACACACACACACACGCACACGCACACGCACACACAAACACACACAGGAGACAATGGAGACAGGAGCGGGGACGGGTTGGAGACGGGGGACAACACACACACACACACACACACACACACACACACACACACACACACACACACACACACACACACACAGGAGACAAGGGAGACAGGAGCGGGGACGGGTTGGAGACGGGGGACAACACACACACACACACAGACACACACACACACACAGGACAAACAAGAGAGGATGGAAGAAGAGTTGAAGAGGCAGAGAGAAAGAGAGAGAGAAGGGAGGAGAGGAAACACGAGGACAATTAGACTATAATACTATAGACTATAATATTTAAATCTTTCCTATGTGTGTAGAGAATAGTAGTGAGTTTAAATAATCCTATCAAAATAATACATGAGTAACGCGTGTTACCTGTTGTCAGCGGTGAGCTCCTTGATCTTCTTTCCTTCCAGAGAGGCCAGGTGCTGCTCCAGAGCCTCCAGCAGACTGCTAGGGGCCTGGGGGAGGGGAGGACGGGGGGACAGGGGACAGGTGAGGGGGTAGGGGAACGGGTGAGGGGGTAAGGGAGTGGGTGAAGGGGTAGGGGAGCAGGTGAGGGGGTAAGGGAGCAGGTGAGGGGGTAAGGGAGCAGGTGAGGGGGTAAGGGAGCAGGTGAGGGGGTAAGGGAGCAGGTGAGGGGGTAGGGGTACGGATGGGGGCAGTGGAAGTCACAATGTGAATATCCCATCTACAAGAAAATCAACCGCTTTGTCTTTCAGACAAACACATCACACACACATCACACATGGCGCACGCACGCACACGCACACACTTTCCCAGGATGGCAAATTAGCTCCCGCCACCTGCCAAAATATGGGCAATTATAAAAGGGAACGTTAATTTATGGAAAAACGTGACGTTATTTACCAAACCAATCTTTTATCATTCCTGCACGAGTTTTGAGCATGCACCAGCCAACAGGCTGTGAGACGGAGAGAGAGGTAATTTGTCTGCCTGCACGCACTCACACACACACACACACACACACAAATATTACATCAAACACACACACACACACACACACACACACACACACACACACAGACACAGACACACACACACACACACACACACACACACACACAGACAGACAGACAGACAGAATGAGGCACAATTCTCAAAGGAAGTCAGCACAATGCATAATTCTCCAATAATAGCTATTGCAACATGCAGCAAACACACACACACACACACACACACACACACACACACACACTGTTAGTTAGAAGGGGAATAACAAGTGGAGGAGAACAGAGGGAAGAAAGAGGACCAAAAGGAGCCGGGCAGGGAGGAGGGCGGGCAACAGGGAGATTCATCTCCATGTGTTACATATCCATCTCTCCGGCAGTTTGAAAGATGGATTTTTACGCAGAAGAGATTCTTTATTTTTTTTCTTCTCTTTCTTCTTCACCTCTCTCTTTCTTTCTCGGACTGTTTCTCTCACTCGCTCTGCCTCGTCGTTCTCTGTGTGTTCCTCTCAGTAATCTGCTGCAGTTGCCGCGGCGGTGTTACACGGGGTGGAGGTTCTATCAATATGTAGGTGTGTCTCACTCTCACTCTCTCTCTCTCTCTCTCTCTCTCTCTCTCTCTCTCTCTCTCTAACATGCACAGTCATAGTCCAAACACAAACACACCCACATCACACACTCCCTTACACACCTACAGTACTTTCTCACCCACACCCACACACACACTTGCAGGACAATCTCTCTTCCACACTAACACACACACTTTTGTTTAACCTTGACGGAACCCTTCCTGAACCATCTTTGGTGCGCGTGGCTTCTACAGTCTCAGTACGCTTGTTCTCTGCCCTCCAACAGAACTGTGGAACCCTGACGGAACCCTGCCAGGCACGTTCTAACGGGGAGGAGAAAGACACCGAAAGCGGTTCCACATACGAGCCAACTTTAAAGAGACAGAGACTTGACAAACGGAAGGAGAGAGAGAACGAGGGACAGAGAGAAAGAGCGAGTGGAGAAACGTATGAAAAAAAAAAAGCAAAAACATAAAAAGACGACAAACGACTGAGAGAGAGAGAGAGGGGAGCGAAAAAAAAAAAAGAAAGAAAGGTTGTAATCTTCCACCATCCTCTCAGTGTAGCCGTTTGTGACCAACTCTCCTGTAAATGTCAAATCGATGAGCTAGCTCCTTTCATGGATGGAATCCAGCTGGAATCCATATAGGAGGATTAGTCCTAGGGTTAAACGTAGTAATATCATAGGTCGCCTGGAGATGAATATATTAAATAAGAAGGTTGATATATAATTGATATAAAAGAAATAGTGGGGGTCTAGTGAACGAGTCTAGACTCCACTAGAAGAGGTTTAATCCATCAGCGCTTAGATGTCGAGGGGTGAAGAAAAAGTTGTCTTACTCTTCTTTTAAAAAAAGAAAGAGGCTTGACTTTGACGCTAATTGTAGTTTAGAGTGTTAGTGTGTGTGGGGGATTGTTTCACACACTGTGTACATGTGCATGTGTCACGGCATTTGGGCACTCAAGACACACAACAGTGTATAAGTGTGTGTGTGTGTAGGTGTGTGTGTGTGAAGGGCAATCATGCAAGTTAACCCCGACACGCACACATCGCGCTGAGTCAAACTCATGTCCTGCAGCCATGATGACCAAAGCCAGTGACTTCACACAGCGGAACAGCACAAAGCGCACGTGTGTGTTAGTAGCCGTGTGTGTGCGTGTGTGTGTGTGTGTGTGTCAGAGAGAGAGATGGGGTATACTGTGTGTACTGTGTGAAATACTATGTGTGTGTGTGTGTGTGAATGCACACTCATACATATCTCCTACGTGTGTGTGTGTGAGAGAGAAATGGGGCATATTGCGTGCACTGTGTGAAATACTGAGTGCGTGAATGCACACGCATGCGTATCTCCTATGTGTATGTGTGTATGCTGGCGTGAGCGGGCGGGCAGGCAGGTGCACGCGCGCGCGTGTGTGTGTGTGTGTGTGTGTGTGTGTGTGTGTGTGTGTGTGTGTGTGTGTGTGTGTGTGACGATTTTGGGGGAGGGGGGACGGACGTGCAGAGGGGCATAAGCAGTGCAATCCCACGATCCCACCCACCACCTACGATAGAGGATCCTTTAGCCGTCTGCAACACACAAAGAGAGACACAGACAGAGAGAGAGAGAGAGAGAGAGAGAGAGAGAGAGAGAGAGAGAGAGAGAGACAGAGAGACGGAGAGGGGGAGAGAGACAGAGGGGATTTGTTCAGCGACAGGGCTGCAGTTTTACACCTACACTTAATTAACACACACACACACACACACACACACACAGGCACTGTTATAATGTGGACTCTCCTATCTACACTGCGTGATGACTCGATGAAACAGCATTGTTCATAAGAAGGAGGGCGACCTAACGAGGCTTTGGAACGCCTCGTCTCTATGACGACGCCGTCTTCGGCGTCCCTACGGGCGTCGTCAGTGCCATTCAGTTCCGTGGGGTTTCTGAAGTCAGTTAGCTGACATGCTAACAAGTGCCCTTTCACCTGTGGGGTTGGCGAACACGGGATGAGCATCGATCGCTGACCGTGCGCTAAAAGAACAAGGCGTCAAAATGGAGTCCCTTTAGCTGTTGGGCTGGGCCGTACTCTCAGTGGCTTATTTCTCTAAGAGATGGCGTCTCCTTGCAGGTGGAGTCCAATTTGGGTGTGGGTCAGATTCCAGAGGAACCTTGTAAAAAATAAAAAAATAAAAATCTACGCTGTTTTGTTGGACTTGGGTTAGATAGCTGATGGGTTTCTGTGTTGTCTAACTAAACCTTTATTTTCCCCCAGAGGAGCGGACAGCCTGTGGGGGGGGGGTTAAAACTGATCCTGACAACGCTAAGGAGAAAGAGAGGATGACTAGAGTGAGGAAGAGAGATGAAGAGAGAGTGGGAAAGAGGAGAGGGAATAGTTAAATGAGCAAATGAAGGAGGGAATGGATGGATGGATGAGTGGATGAAAGGAGGGGTGAAAGCGTCAGTCTGATAGAGAAAGGCAAACAACGAGATACATAGAGAGGGAAAAAAAGAAAGAAAGAAAGAAAGAAAGAAAGAAAGAAAGAAGAGATTGAGAGATGAGAGATATATGAGATGGACACTGACCTGGGTGAGATCAGGGATGTCCCCCTGATCAATTCCAACTTGCTGTTGTCAAAAGAAAAAAAAAAAAAAAAAACACAACAAAAAGAAAAATAAAACAAAAAGAAAAACACACAGAGGGATCGGGGGCGGAAAGGGGGAGGGAAGGAGAGGGGTTGGAAAAAGGGGGGGGGGGGGTGTTGGGTGAAGAAAGGAAAAGCATAAAAACAAAAAGGAATCATTACTCCATGCGGCGACAGCAGCGACAAAAACAACAACAACAGAAATAAACGATAAACGATGGGACTCCGATTGGCCGGTCGAGCCAATCGCTCGACACATTCCATGGAAGATGAGTGGATGCGTGTGTCTGACCAATGAGGGAGCAGTGGGTGTAGTGAGGTTATGAAGGTGGGGGGGGGGGGGGCGGGGGCGTTGACACCGAGAAAACAGTCTTCTTCACTTGTTTTAAACACACATTTAAAAGGGGACATTTTGCCTTTGGAAACATCTACAGGGACCACACAGAAGTCGACTCCACTAGAAATGGAATCTGAGTGACAGGTTGGGACACAGATAAAGACTGGAGACTAACTAGACAATCACACATTGCTGTCTTTAAACAAAACAACTGGTCTATTTCAAAGATGCATAATAAAACTTGACAAATTAAAGGTTGTCTATTTAAAGGTTAATAACAAAAAACCTGGTCAATTTGACAGATGAATAACCAAAAAAATCCTCCATTTGATAGGTTAATAACAAAAGCAATCCTCCATTTGATAGGTTAATAACAAAAACAATCCTCCATTTGATAGGTTAATAACAAAAACAATCCTCCATTTGATAGGTTAATAACAAAAACAATCCTCCATTTGATAGGTTAATAATAAAAAAAAATCTACTTGATTGTCTATTTGAAAGATGTATAACAAAACAACTGGTCTATAAGATCAATACAATGATCCTTTTGAAATGATAGCCCTTTGTAAAGACTAGATTCTTAAACTTTGATGGATTTAAAAACACGTGACTTCTCAGTCATCTCGGTCTGAGATGAAGGTTGTGTGTCTTACTCAAGCCCAGCTACAGGGATGCTACGTAAGAAGGGGCTAACGCTAGCTTCCGT
>JAPMUY010009472.1:65000-75000 GCA_026901105.3 Galaxias olidus
AGAGAGAGAGAGAGAACAGGACAGACGGCTCGAGAATCACAGAGAGTCCAAAACAGTGAGAGAGGATGAGATGAGAGAGGGAATAGCCGGATAGAGGGAGAGAGTGAGGAATGGAAAAGGGGGAGTGGGGGTGTAGACAAGGTCACGAGCGCGGGCCTGGGGTTTTGAGTCATGGCCAGCGGGGGTCTCCAGAGAGTGACTGAGTGGTGAGTCACTGAACACACTGAGTCAGTCAGCGAGGCACGTCGTGACGATGCTCCTCTCCTCACTCAAACGCACGCACAGAGAGAGAGAGAGAGAGAGAGAGAGAGAGAGAGAGAGAGAGAGAGAGAGAGAGAGAGAGAGAGAGAGAGAGAGAGAGAGAGAGAGAGAGGGAGAGAGAGAGAGAGAGAGAAAGCTACTGGATAGATAATAGATAGTTCCTATTACGCAGACGGACGAACGGACGGACAGACAGCCAGACAGACGGGCGAATGGTGTGAGAGAGAGAGAGAAAGTCACTGGATAGATAGCCTGAAAAGAAGGCCTTGAAGCACAAAGCCAAACCCTACTGGCTCCCACTGGATGGCAAAGTGTGTGTGTGTGTGTGCCCTCTTATTAGCTTCTTTTCATTTTAGCCCTATTGAGTAGTTGAAGCAGCCACTGACTACATTTGCCATGTGCAGTGTGTGTGTGCGCGTGTAGTGGATAAGTGTGTGTTATGGAGAGGTCTCTAACTGGTGCAGCCCAATATGACTCATCATTTTGGATGTGGACAAGACACACACACACACGTTAGTGTCCCAACTAATGAAAATCTCTTTCACAGACAGAAATTATTCAAACAACATGCAGGCTTG
Organism: Galaxias olidus; assembly: GCA_026901105.3. Taxonomy (NCBI): domain Eukaryota; kingdom Metazoa; phylum Chordata; class Actinopteri; order Galaxiiformes; family Galaxiidae; genus Galaxias; species Galaxias olidus. The sequence goes on from JAPMUY010009472.1 coordinate 65,840, forward strand.
CACGCAAACACACACACACACACACACACACACACACACACACACACACACACACACACACACACACACACACACACACACACACACACACACACACACACACACACACACACACACACACACACACACACACACACACACACACACCACTATTTACAATGGTCACATTTTACAAACAGCAATCAGTATATCGTCACAACGTTAGCGAGCAAAAACCCATGCAACCGTGTCCACAACCACACAGCAACTTAACAACGCTAGTCCTTCCAGAGCCAGCCCGACGTCCCCAGTAGACCTGGACCACAATCTGCTGGCAGCGGCTACCGCGTGGATGTGGCAGAACTCACTGCATGGCCGTCGCACAAACGCCCAACGACGCTAAATAGCATTTTCGCTAACTTTTTTGTTTTTGTTTCGTTTTGTCCGGTGTTGAACAGTTTATCCTGGCTTGTTTCATGCCTTTGGTGGCAAAGACGACTTTTAATTCGTCACTCAGAAACAAAAGTTCTTCAACTGGCGCTTTTTTATTGTTGTGTTTTTTTTTTACTTCAGTCCATTCCAAATGTTCTCTTTCGGTGATTGCTCTACGCGTAGTTACTCTTCTGTGGATGAATAATTCATCCGCGGTGCACCCCACAAACACCTCTCCCCCTCCTCTGCCCCTTATGATCACCTGCTAGAAGACCCTGTGACCCACTGACTAGGCAGAGAGAGTAGGGAGGGGAAGGAGCAATGGAAGAGTCAACGCCAAGGTGAGACAGGAAACGGAAGTGATGATGATGACAAGCAAAGGCAAAAGAGAGAGAGACAGAGAGAGAGAGAGAGAGAGAGAGAGAGAGAGAGAAAGAGAAACAGAGACGGGGAGAGAGAGAGAGAGAGAGATACAGAGAGAGAGAGAGAGAGAGAGAGAGAGAGAGAGAGAGAGAGAGAGAGAGAGGGAGAGAGAAAGAGAAACAGAGAGAGAGAGAGATACAGAGAGAGGGAGAGACAGAGAGACGGAGGGAGAGGGAGAGAGAGAGAGAGAGAGAGAGAGGGAGAGAGAAAGAGAAACAGAGACGGGGAGAGAAAGAGAGAGAGAGATACAGAGAGAGGGAGAGACAGAGAGACGGAGGGAGAGAGAGAGAGAGAGAGAGAGAGAGAGAGAGAGACAGAGAGACGGGGGGAGAGAGAGAGAGAGAGGCAGAGAGAGAGGCGGAGAGGGAGAGGCAGAAAGAGAGAGAGAGAAAGAGAGAGGGGGGGGGGGGGAGGGGTGTGTTAAAATACCTGTGATTAGCAAGAAGGTGCGTCATGGAGGTTTGTTAAATGTGTATTCTCTTAGGTGTTCACACAGACACACTGCAGGGTGCACACACACTGATCGCTAACGATCACAACAGGAAGACAGAAAGGACATGGGGAATGTGTGCGTGTGTGTGTGTGTGTGTGTGTGTGTGTGTGCGTCCTGCTGCACTCGGTCAGCCTGCTAGATAGGAGGTTTGTGCGGCAGAGATAAGCAAAGGTGCCTCAAGAACATGGATATGTACACACATGCACACACACCACGCGCCGGCAGCGTCAAACCGCGTCGGATCTGTCTAAACTAGTACTTCACTGCTATGAGAGACTCTGTTTGCATACTTAAGGTAGGAGCGATCACAGCGTTTTGGAGATAGTGTGTCCGTGCGTGTGTGTGTGTGTGTGTGTAGTGGTGACAATGCAAGGTCTCCACATTATTGTGCTATGTGACCCCATTAGAGTCAACATGACCTTCCACACACACGCACACGCACGCACGCACGCTCACGCGTTGTCCTCCTCCAGTTCTGTTCCTCCCAAGACAACAGCGGCATCAGCACTTTCCCGAAAGCCTTTCAGTCTATCATTCTCCCTCTCCATTCCCCTCACTCCATCCTTCCCCTCCTTGCTTATCTCACAATCACTTCCTCCTCCTCTCTTCCCTACTTCTTTTTTTGCCCCATCCAAAATGTACCGCTACTTGCTAATGTCTTTTCTTTTTCACAATCACTCGTTTGTTTTCTCTCCAGTTTATCTCTGTCCTGTGTCCCACTCCCTCCCTCCCTCCCTCTCTCTCTCCTTGGACCTCTGCCTATCTCTTTTCTCACTTCTGTCTCTTTCCCTCAACCTAGCTTACCCTCTTCTTCCTCTCTCCCTCTCACTCTCTCTTTTTCTTTACCTCCCTATTCCGCCGGTGTCAATCTCCATTTCTCCTCCTCCCATACTCCTCTTCCCCAAAGTCTCTCTTTCCTTTCACCTTTCCCCCTCTTCCATTTCTCTCCCTCCATCTCTCTCTGTTCCCTTCTTTGGTACCTCTGACAAGCCCGCCCCCCGCCCCTCATCTTTCTCCCTCCTCCCTCCTCCCCCCTCCCCCCCTCTGCTGTACTTCCTATGCACCCCCCACCCTTCATTTGAACCCCTCCCTCTCTTTCTTCACCTCCTACTCCTCTACCCTCTCTACCTCTCTCTGAATGACATCACTGAAACAACATGGTCCCACTCACTATCTGGAACATCATCATTAGTGAGTCACACACCCCTCCCAGGTAAAACACACACGCAAGCACGCACACACACTACATTCAATTCATAGGATTCAATCACACAAACACCCACACACACACACACACTCCAAAGACATACACTTTACCTAAGAGCGTTCAAAGTCATACATTAATGAGATAGATCATGGCAAACGCTTATAGAGAATGGACACACACACACACACGGACACACACACACGGACACACCCACACACACGGACACACACACACACACACAGAGCGAGAGGACAAGCAGCGTGTGCTTGGCATCAGCAGTTTATCAGTGTCCTCCCCTGTGAGTGTCCTAAATGACTTCAGAGCACTCCACCTCTCTATTTGCACTCCTTTTCCCCCCTCCCTTCTTCTCTCGCTCTCTCTCCCTCTCTCGCATTGTTCTCTTTGTCTCTAGTCTGGTCCCTCTCTTTCTTTTCTTCTGTTACGTTCCATTCTTACTTCTCTCTCTTTTCTGTTCCCTCCATCATTCTACTAATCCATTTAATTCCATCCTACACTCTACTCTTCCTTTCCTTCATCCAAAGAGAACATTCCACCAATTCCTCCACACCCATCCTTCAATCCCCCCTTTTCTCGTTCTCTCTTTGTACTTCAACCATCCTTTCTTACTAACCCCTCTCTCTCTCCCTCTCCCTCTCCCTCAATTCTCCTCCCTGTGACCTTGCTCAGGTGCGGTGAGTCAGCTGCCTCTAGACGAGAGAACCAGACTCCCAGGAGAGGGACCCAGTGTCCTCAGACGCCCAACCCAGGGAAGGTGCACAGCAGGACGGATGAAAGCAGCAATGGGGGGGGGGGTCCTTGGTTCTCATTGTTCAAAGCTTCCTGTTAACGTGGCACTTTTGTATTTTGGTACATTGTGGTCTGTTAACAGTCAGGCTGAGTGAACAGCAACTGGGTGAAAACACACACACACACACACACACACACAGTATAGACGCCCCCCAAATATACACACACACGCAGAGGAAAAGATTGTAAACTATCAACGAAGGAGATGCCTGGTCACAAAAAAACAACATTCCCTGTCACTGTTTCCGTCCCTCTGAAAGCAGCACAAAGGATGACTGGTCTGGACCTGTCTATCGACTGCACCGGCGGACACTGTTCTCCTAGGGAAGCAGGACGTCCAATCAGAAAGACGGGGAGATGCAGCGTCTTGGCAGCCGACTGGAAACGAGAACGCAAGCCAGGGAAGGCAGCCAATCGATGGAACAGCCGCTGGAGTGGGATGATTGGACGAAACAAAAGGAAAAAAAACCTGCAGAGTATTGATGTGGAGGATTACCCCCCCCCCCCCTTCACACACACACACACACACACACACACACACACACACACACACACACGGACACGCACACGCACACACGATGTGTAGCCAGCCACCTAATCAGGGAGCCTCTTTGTTCCTTGGCGGTTTGTTCTATTTCACATCCTCCTTTCTTAGATCTGCTCGGACCGCTTTTGTTGTCAGCCTGTTTCCCTAGCAACAATGGCATCGTCGCAGCCTCTGCGTTTTTTCTGTCCTTAAGAGAGCGAACCCGTTTACCTGGAAGACGAATCGCTGTCACAGTCGCCACCTTGAAAACCATGACCCGCTGCTAGAGAAGCAGTTAAGCTGGTAGAAGTCATTATCACATTCTGCTCCCGTCCAAATGGGACTAGTTATAGAACCAGTTAAGCTGGTAGAACAGTCATTATCACATTCTGCTCTCGTCCAAATGGTACTAGTTATAGAACCAGTTAAGCTGGTAGAACAGTCATTATCACATTCTGCTCTCGTCCAAATGGTACTAGTTATAGAACCAGTTAAGCTGGTAGAACAGTCATTATCACATTCTGCTCTCGTCTGAATGGTACTAGTTATAGAACCAGTTAAGCTGGTAGAACAGTCATTATCATATTGTAATGGTAGAGCAGTCATAACAGGGCTTTCCACAAGATATGTGGTAGCCAGCCAGTCGTAGAAGGTAGCCAGCTACACCAACCCCTACCCGATTCTAAATATGTAGTGAATTATTGTAGTGGTGAATTAGGCTTGTGCATTTTTGCCCTCCCAGTCTGCTAATAAATATTAAAGGGAGAGTTCACTCATCTGCTAAAATAATATGTTGTTTGTGCTAAATTATTTAAGTATATGGAACAATTTTGGGTAGTAGTATACATTTTAGAGAAATTCTCCTATTTTTTGGAACACCAGTATTTAAACGGTTAATTTACAGTACACCACAATGACTCTATTATACAATATAGACATTTTCCCAACTGGTGTGACACTGCTGTTTGATTGTGATACGCTAACTGATGATAGCCTACTATGTGTAAAATGCAAAGGTGGAATATGATGAAACATTTCACAATGGGGGAACTGTCCCTTTAAAATGTAAAACTACGCCAATTCCTGACTGATCAGAGCTTTTGTCATTAAGAATCATGAGACCATTTATTTAGACACCTTCACTAAGGTTTATCAAGTTTGTGCATTGGTTTTAAATTAATGAAATACGTATTTGCCAATTTTGTCTGATCATCAGCTATGATACTGATATGATACATAGCATACTATACAGTTAGCTAGCTTGTTTTACACCGATTTCAAAGTTAACAGACTTCGGCGTACTTCATAGGCTGAATTAGTTACGATATCCTACCTCAAAGACCAAGTGGTAAAAAAATATAGGCTGTGAAAAGTCTTTCTATAACAACCGTCCTTCATGCCTAGATGGATCGATCACCTCAGGATGGACGAGTTAATCTCCAAATGAATCCATTCCGCTTTCATTGTATGAAAATAGCCACCTCTCTGAAAATCCATATCAGGTTTTCCACGTTACCATTCAATGACAGAAACTTGACTCTCGTCAAAGCAACGGGCAAACGAGCGAGCTAACCTCGAGTCTGTCCCGACTATGCTGAAGTTCCCTAAAGATGTAGAAAGTTCGTTGATAGTTCCTCTATTATCGTGCTTACATTGTTTTGAAGCGGTGGCTCATGCTCGTAAATGTACACGCATAGAAAATAGCAACTTGTTAATCAAAATATACAAATATACAATTAAGCAGCCGGCTGGCCTTAATTGAGTAGTCGGCTGTTTGGCCGGCAGCCGGCGCTTGTAGAGAGCTCTGCATAATCACATTAAACTGGTAGAACAGTCATTATCACACTAAGATGGTAGAACAGTCATTACCACATTAAGGTGGTAGACCAGTCATTATGACATTAAGATGGTAGAATAGTCATTATCGCATTAAGCTGGTAGACAGTCATTATCACAAGGTAATGTTAGAACAGTCATTATCACATTAGGCCGATAGAACAGTCATTATTATATTGTAGCGCTAGAACGGTCATTATCACATTAGGGTGGTAGAATAGTCATTATCACATTGTAATGGTAGAACAGTCATTATCACATTGTAGCTAATGGTAGATTAGTCCTAACCTCAGCCTGCTCTCATTGTGGAACTAGTGTTGAAATAATCTTTTCCTACTCCCATCTTCGTGCTCTCATTGGAGGGTCCATTGACAAACGCGTTATATTTCCTTTGTTTTAGCTTGTGTCATGGTTATTGATTATGATTATAGTGTGTGTGCGTGTGTGTGTGTGTGTGGTGTCCCCATTCACCTCGTTGCCGTACATCATGAGGTGGTGTGTGGTGATCAGGGCTTTGAATACCACCACCCAGCTGGAGTTACTGTGATAGTGTGTGTGTGTGTGTGTGTGTGTGTGTGTGTGTGTGTGTGTGTATGTGTGTGTGTGTGTGTGTGTTGTCCCCCACTCACCTCGTTGCCGTACATCATGAGGTGGTGTGTGGTGATCAGGGCTTTGAACACCACCACCCAGCTGGAGTTAGCCGTGCGCTCAAACAGCGTGTCGGCCAGCTGGGGCACGGAGACGTTCATCTCATTGGTGCAGTGGATCAGGTCTGGAGAGAGGGAGAGAGAGGTAGAGACAGAGACAGAGACAGAGACAGAGAGAGACAAACAGAGAGAGACAGACAGACAGACAGACAGACAGACAGACAGACAGAGGAGAGGTAGAGAGAGAGACAGACAGACAGACAGACAGACAGAAGAGAGATAGAGAGAGAAGAGAGGGAAAACATCAACATCTTCACTATAAATGACACATCATGAGGTAATCATAGGACATTCATGACAACAATTTATGTATTTTTCTTGTTTAAATCAATATTCAAAAGAAGGAAAAAAACATGTTTTTTATCAGTTTCGATTAAAGATAGGGACATTGTCATATGTTTCGATTCATATAACTGCCAGGCAGCATTAATAATTTATTACAGTAAACAATATCTAATCAAACCATGCCTCAAAGTGAAGTCTTAATGCTTAAGGAACACCGTGGTATTTCTTTGCAATAGAGCAAGTTAAATGGATAGATTGTCCAATTTGAATTCATCAAGGAAATTACATTAAACTTAAAACAGAAAACAGTGGTCGACAGACAGCATGAAAGGAAAGGGAAAAACTGGTAGAGCAGAGAAAGATAAAATAAAAGAGAGACAGAGATTTAAATTGGTCCCAGTAGTAATTGAAATCAGAGATCAATGTAAGTGTCAGTGAGAGTGCTTGAATAAGCCTAGTCACAGATAGGCCTCCACACTGCTTGGAAATAATAGGCTATATATCCAAAAACACACACACACACACACACACACACACACACACACACACACACACACACACACACACACACACACACACACACACCTTGGATGACTGTCTTAATAGAGGTTTAGAAAACTGTCTGCCCGCTTTCAAGGACAGTCTGAATCACTCTTCTCCCATCTTTCACTCTTCTTCCTCTGCCCCTCTGAGGGAGGGAGAGGGGAGATGGGATGGAAAGGAGGAGGGAGGAAAGGTGGTAGGCAGGTTGGGCTGGAGTGATGGATGGATGGATGAACGGATGTATGGATGGATGGATGGATGGATGGATGGATGGATGGATGGATGGACAGACGGACGGCTAGATGGATGGATGGATGGATGGACGGGTGGAAGGATAAATGTTGGTACTGAAGCTGATCTCTTTTTATTTCAGTACCTCTCTCTTCTTCTCTCTCACCTCCCACCGCCATGCACAGCTGACAAAATAGGCCCATTTTCTTGTCTCCCGCAAACCTCAATTTCTCTCCCTTTACTTTACCTCCCCCTCCCCTCCGCCTCTCCGCAATCCGTCTCTCTCTCTTTGTCTCCGTCTGTCTCTTTTGTTCCAGTGGACATTATGGGATGCTGGCTGGCATACCTGGTAACTACGGAAACCCGGAAAGGGTTAGTCATTAGACTCCACTGAGCAGAGGATTCCCCTCATCTAAGCAGCGCTCACTCTCCTCTCCCTCTCAAAATGAAATGCACTCTCCCTCTCTCCTCTCCTCTCCTCCCCTCTCTCCTCTCCTCTCCCTTCTCTCCCTCCTCTCCTCTCTCTCTCCTCCTCCCACTCTCCCTCGCTCTCCTCTCCCTCACTCTCCTCTCCTCTCCCTCTCCTCTCCCTCTCCTATCCCCCATCTCCTCCTCAAATCCCCGTCGACGTGTTTGAGCATACGTTTCGCGGCGTCCTGACTGGCACAAACAGTCGGCGTCCACATCTACGCCAACGCACTCTCTCGCTGCTCCGAGTCGCGTTCCACCGCCGTACCAAATCAACGTTAGGCCACACGTCCCTCTGGGAAACGCGGTCTTTCAATTCTCTCTCTCTCACTCCGTGTAGGGTTGTCTGACTGTCTCTCATCAGAGAAGATTGAAATGACAGTGTTGGCAGCAGCGGAGCAGTCTGTTGCGGGAGGGAACGCTCATAGCCGAGTTTAAACATTCGGCGCCCTCCCTTGTCTGCTGTTGGAGCCATCTATAAAGAGACGTAGTTAAAACACCGCAATGCACGTGGCAGACATTTTGCCCCCCCCACCCCTCTCTCTCCTGCCAGCCTCCCCAAGTCTTCCCACTCGTTTTCTTTCCCCCTCTCTCTTCCCTAATGTTATCGGTTTTCATTCTTCCCCCTTTATTTCACTTCATTTCTGTTCACACGTTCCCAGTCCACGTTCTCCTCCTTCTCTGAGTCTTCTATCTTCTCTTCCTCTCCTCTCTCCTCTTCTCTGCATGTCTTCCCCTCTCTCCCTCTCTCTCTCTCTTTCTCTCTCCGTCTGTTTATCCACACTGGTGGGGGGTTCCACTGGTTCTGAAGTGGAAAGATGAGCTGATTGGATCCGTAGGGAAGATGGGGTTTTGCGTGAGCGTTTGTTTGAGCGTTTCAGTTTGTGTGTACAGTCTGTGTACTGTGTGCATGTGCTCTATAAAAAGTGTGTGTGTGTGTGTGTGTGTGTGTGTGTGTGTGTGTGTGTGTGTGTGTGTGTGTGTGTATGACGCACTGCTTGTGATCGAGTGTTTGTGCGTGGTCTGCGCGTACACGATTTGTGTGCATGACCCACAGTTAGTGTAAATGTGTGATCTGTGCGTGTGTGTGTTTATGTGTGTGTGTGGTAAGGAGGGCACGTGCCGCCTTAATCAGGCGAAGTGGAACACATTCGGATGTCCCTGACCGGTAGCCAGTGAGACACTGTGACTCAGAGAGCAGCAGAGGGGGGAAGGGAACGATAG
>JAPMUY010009472.1:80000-116660 GCA_026901105.3 Galaxias olidus
AAAGCCTGGTCGCACTGAGTTGATATAGGCCACGCCTCCGACAGCGCACACACATCCACCCTACGCCTCTAAGGACACACGCACGCACGCACGCACGCACGCACGCTAATAACTAATTTCTATGCAGCATCCATTTAGCTCGTCAATGATAAGCCTTGTGAGGGGGGGGGGGGGGGGGGGGCACATGCAGTCAAGGTTGGACACGGCTGTTTTCGTGGCACCTGATCTACAAGTCACAAAGCACACGTAAAGCACACGTAAAGCACACGTAAAGCACACGTAAAGCACACGCTGTTCTACCACTGCTAGACCTGGGCAGGGCTTCAACATGACTCTGCGATGCCAAGGCCACGTAAAAAAAAAAAAAAAAAATTAAAAAGAGCTCAACGTAGAGTATGATGTGGCCAATTATTTTGTGCATAGATACAATGGCCTGCTGCGTCTTTGTCGTTCAGACAGATTTCGACAGTGTTTCAAACACCCCTTTGTGTAACCTTTGCAATGGTTTGACCCCGCACCTTGGCTGCCACGGCAACGGAGCGTAGGCATTGTGTAAATGTGGCAACTTCCCCTCAACAATTGGTGACAAAGTGAGTCAAGCGGGATCTACTGAGACCTGCCAATAAGACGGCGACACGTGGAGTCACAGTTTTGGATGAACGATCTGAAACATGTAGCGTTCAAGTCAAGATAGGGCTGTCTCTACAGGCCATACATATCAGGCTATGCAGTATCGCCGGTATGCACGCATGTCTCCTAAGATGATAAGGCTGTACGTACGGTACATACACAAACAGGGAAGGAATGAAGGATGAAAGACAGGAAAGAAAAGAGAGAGACGTGTGCGCGTGTCCGAATAAGCACACTGAGATTTGACAGCCTGCTCATGGTGATGGTGGACTCAGAGGGGGGGAGAGAGAGAGAGAGAGAGAGAGAGAGAGAGAGAGAGAAAACATGGAGGTCAGTCTCAATCATCTGAAAAGCTTCTTCTTCTCCTCTTCCTGCTATTGCTGCTCTATTACGTCCGATGGAGCGTAAATGTCAAGTCCACTGCACAGGCGCCGGCTGACAGGATGGCTCGCTAGCTGTGGCAGCTGGCCTGCTCTCTCTCACTATATCTATATCCCTCTCGCTCTATATACCTCTCTCCCTCTCCCTCTCTATCACGCTCTCTCTCTCTCTATCTATCACGCTCTCTCTCTCTCTCTCTCTCTCTCCCCCCACCCTCTCTCTCTCTCTCCAGCACTAACGACATCAGTCATTGTAATTCAAATGAGTCGAATCATCGTTAGGTCATTATTGGAGCGTCCACCGCATTGGAAGGAAAAGGTTTGACCTCCAGCAGGCGCTAACGTGCCGTGTGATTGTATAGACTCTGGGCCTTTACGCGGAACGGACCAAGGCAGGGGGGAAAAAGGTGCACGCGTCCACAAAGTCTTAGCTCGGCGCTGGCGAATCGGGGGACCGTAAAGGCAAACGCAGGGCTGCTCGTTTGAGTCAGCTGTGGCGGTACACTTCACACTGCAGCGGTTTATATCAACCGTCCTCTTGACCGACTGGTCGACTCACCTGACATCTGAATGAATAACTGATTAACGAGCGGCTGAACGACTACTATACCTAACTATGCCGGCCTGAATTATGAATAAAGCAACCGCCCCCCCCCCCCCCCCCCCCCCCCCCCCCCACACCAACCGAACTATACCCTTGGCCATCGCCATGACAACCCGACCAAGGGCTGGGGTGCTGCTGCTGCTGCTGCTGCTGCTGCTGCTGCTGCTGCTGCTGCTGTCGTTGCGCGCGGGGCCAAGTTTAGCGGACCCCGCGTTCTGGATGAAGGCCTCCTCTGTGGCAGGAAACGCCTGGTTCCGAGAATAAGGAGGGAGGCGATTACCCGTTGCTGCACCCTGGTTTGGTCTGGCTGACCTGCCTGATCACATAGGTCGTATGGGAGGGACCGGATCCACAAGTTCACCATTCGTCGACGGTAATTGAAGTGGTTATTAACGCATCCGAGCGACTCTTGAACTGTCATCAGTGCATAATGAAAAACTGCCTTTGTTTGTGGATGTTAAGGTGATCTTATTTGTTAAGGTGAGCTTATTTGTTCAGAGCTTGATGTAATACTGCTAGGAGACAGTATCAAGTACACTCGCGATGATCTCGTTACATCCGTTACACGCAATGATCCAAGGTAAGAACCTCGAAGACCTCTATTATGTATTTTCGTTTGTGTGTGTGTGTGTGTGTGTGTGTGTGTGTGTGTGTGGTGGTGGTGGGGGGGGCAATTTTGTACCTAGTTCTTTACTTTAAATACCTTATTAGAACCGTTCTTAACCTGAAATGAGCCCACTCTACCTCCATAAGGCTCAACGGTGTGAGCTCTGAAATCTCCATATTCGCTTTTGGCACAGCAAAACGTGTTTGAACACATTCATTTTCATTTTTCTAAATTGTATTCTGTTGTAAGTCATCTTTCCCCGCTGAACATTAACCTTTCGACCATTTTGTCCACTGCAGGCCTACGAATAGCCTGAGACCTACTTGTTCATTCAGAGTGTGATGCCATGTTCCTAGGAGACAGACAGTTGCTAGGGGAATCAATGCACCATCATCCATGCACAGCAAATACCTCTGAATGCCAGCGGCTGGCTGCAGCAAGCAGAGATGACATTCCCGGGTAAACTGAACCCCCTCTGCTGGTGTGATGGAATGTGTGATGCAATGGTATGATGCGAAAGGCATAAAAGGGTTGAGACAAGACTTCAAATGCAACTAGACCGGTGTAACTGGTTTGAGTGTGAGTAAAAGAAAGGAAGAAAGGAAGAAAGAAAGAAAAAAAGAGAAAGAATGTTTCCTTTCCATACTCACAATCAAGGTGTTTCTTTTTGGGACCGCTGACTTCGTGTGTCGTGGCTTTACAGACGGCTTTGCTGATGGCTGATCCAGTCATGCTGTGCTGCGCCGCCGCTATCCGATCCGTGATGGATTGGCCCGACATTATGTTCCTTTTCTCACTCCGCTAAAATAGCACAATAATTATCTAATCAATGCTGATCGCTCCCTACTGGGAATAACTGGTTGTGCGTGACTACACTGTCAAGTGTCAAAGGGAGGATGTTCTTAGTGACCACTTCAGTTAGCTAGGTTTGTTCCGAGTCAAAACTGTTTGAAGTCTTGTTCAGTTGGCGTTGATTACGATTGACAGATTTGGTTGACTGTTTGGAGCCCGTTGACAAAAAACTCAGGTTTAGCTCCTTGAACTATTCAAAGGTGTTCACCACTTGGCTTAAAAAAAGCAAGCAAATACACTGACAGTTTGGTGATTGTTACCAACAACGTACTCGATATACGTTAACTCTATTAACTATCTAGCTAGTAAAAAAGACAACACTATTCTAAGCTAGCTTGTGTTAGCTAATGTTTCCGTTGCAACATTCGAACCAGGAAAGAGTCCCACAGTGAAATTTGTAAACAGAAATGACAGCTCGCTGGCCACAAATAAACATAGCGAGCTGGCTAGTTCAGCAACCTGGTAGCCCCCTGGAATATAATCTAGAACAAACGTTGGATCCACAAAAAAATTGCTAACGTGTCCCGAAATATAAAATCCGTATGGCTCCTGCCAAAAACACTTACATCGAAGGTGCACCTCAGATCGGAGTTCCCTTCTTTACTTGCTGACTAGCTTGACAGCTAGCTAATGTTAGCAAGCTGATCAATAACTAGTCTGACTAGTGTCTATTAGAAGTTCCTTTGAGCAAACACGTATGTCGGATTTTGGAAAGACATAGCTAAATAAAAGATAAACTGATGGTCAAAAACGAAACTGACAGTCTTGGCAAGCGGACACAAATTCAAGTCAACGGGTGTTAGCTTGCTAGCTAGTTAGCACAAGCCAACCACCCACTCCAGCTCAGCTCAGCTGACATCGAATGCCTGTGGTCTCGTGCTGCTGAGCACCCGTATCGAATCAAATCGATCCGGACCGTAAGATCCTTGATTGACAGTTCTATTCCGTTATTTTTCCTTACAGCTACAAATCTCAGTAAGCGTAAACCCGTGGCATCCTACACATTATCGGGAATAAAAATCGATGTAGTCCTGTCCGGTTTCTAGGATGTGTAGCTGGTTGCTTCTCTGCTTGCCGACTGCTTCTTCGCCGGACAAAATGGCAGCGTAAAAAATCAGCTGATCTCACAAATACTTCATTGGACGAGTCTTCAAAAGTGTGTAGCTTTTAAGGTGGAATTCTTTCTATTGTAATGGAATTTGTAGAACAAATATACCCGATTATATATCTGGATGTTTTTAATAACACAAGAGTTAATGTTGATACATTTGTTAAATCATGAAATAACAGTTCACTTGGGGTTAGATTATTTACTGTAAACTATAAATATTTTGCTGTTCGTCGTTTTACAGTTATTTTAAGGTCGTATTTTTTCAGGCTCCTTGTCCTCGTTTGACTCGGGATTATGGAACATGGTGTGCCTAAAATTTGTAGGAGACATTCGTTGTCGGCATACTGATATAAAATCATCTGTGAAAGGATCGATGATAATCTGACCAGATTTATATTTGAAAAAATCTGATCCAGCTGTAAAAAAATTGCTCGTTTTGGGTAATGCAATGAGTGTAATATTAATCCTTTCGACCATATGCGCTTTTTTTTATAGAAAACAACATTCTAATGAATAAAAAAGGTTGGGATTGAAACGACACCGCCTACACCCACGGTTTGACTGACGTCTTGTCAGCTTGGTTTAAGAAGGCTTTTGACGTACGTACATACATTCCTTACTGGATGACATAAAGGGACTGCATGGGGGCTCAAATATTCATATTGTAGTAGCCTACCTGGTATACCTAAAACTGACACGAATATATAAGTTAATATTAAATCATAGTGATTCGAATCAGCATGCTAGTAGGCTATATTGTAGAATAAGAGAGATAATATAACAGAATAAAATAGATCAGAATAGGAGAGTATAGAACTAAAAACGATTGACAAAAACCTGACGTTGACCTTGGAGAGAGGACAGTGTGTGTGTGTGTGTGTGTGTGTGTGTGTGTGTGTGTGTGTGTGTGTGTGTGTGTGTGTGTGTGTGTGTGTGTGTGTGTGTGTGTGTGTGTGTGTGTGTGTGTGTGTGTGGCAGTGTTTTGATAGAAAATGATACACCACTCATAGCACAGGGAAGTGGTTAAGATGTTGCAAAAGCAGTTCCCCTTTCTCTACTCAGTCTCTTGAGGGCCATTGCATGGTTGAAAATTGTGTTGGGCATAACAGCATTGTTGTTGTTTTGTTATAAAGAAAATCCCTAGTTCAAACCATGCAGTACAGCATAAAATGTATCTTTGTTAGGGCTATGTAGTAAATGTTTACATTTTCAGACCCCAAATATCATACAAATATCTATTCTTTAACAGACATCTATTATAATAGTTGCATAAAGAAGCAATCCTTGTTAGCTAGCTTGTGTGGTAAAATTCATATATTTGTTTCCGATATGCTTAAATCAGTGTATTATTATTATAATTATTATTATGCTATTATAACAGGAAACAAACAAAAACTTTTTTTTATCAACTCAAAGTTCAGATATAAAAACAAATAGATAAGTAAAAACAACTTCCAATTGCTAGATCAGCTATTGATAATGTTACAAGATCAATGAAGCACAATCCACTCGAATGCAAAGTTGCAGTTAGCTGTCATCTGTACTTGTGTTTGAAAGTGCCGTCATCTACTGGCCAAAATAAATACAACAGACTATTTCCATGGAAACTAGATGTGAGAGCCTGTAGCCCCTAGCAACAGGCAGGCAGATCATATTCTGCCCCCCCTTTGGGAATTGTAAAGCAGTTGTCAATCTACCATTAGCAAGGTCGTTGAGCCTTTGGCATCTGTTGCTTTTCTAGATATTAACATTAAACCCACAATCACTTGTGAGTATGCAGAAAGGCTACACAGACAGCAACCAAATATTCAACATGTAAATCTTCAAATATCCTCATAAATAATTTTGAAGCAGTCAAATAACAGCACCATGAAGAAAAAGAAGTCTTAGTCATAAAATTTATTTTTAATATTTTAAATATGAAAGGGTAGAAAACTGTTATAATGATACCCAAAACACATTAAGAACAGAATGATTGGTAATAATAATAATAATTAGGGTAACATGTTCACTAAGTATCATAAATAACAACTGAGAGAAAAAGGAAAAGTCTGAGACAGGAGTGTAGTGTATGTGTTTGTATGCATTTGTGTTTTCCACTATATTTCCTTGTGTGTGTGTGTGTGTGTGTGTGTGTGTGTGTGTGTGTGTGTGTGAGTACTCCTGCGTGTGTTGTGTGCACACATCTGCCACTGTGTGTGTGTGTGTGTGTGTGTGTGTGTGTGTGTGTGTGTGTGTGTTTGTGCGTCAGCCTGCCGCCATCCAAACCCTTAAGTGTGTCTGCGCTCATTCGCACGCGTCTGTATCATCCACACATTGGCATATGGAGCCTCTTTGCAGCCTGCAGTCCTCGTACCTCCGTCCTTGTTGGAGCCATTACACTATTTTGTTGTTTTGTTTGTTTTGGTTGTTTATGTTACCTGTGTGCGTTCCACTAATTGGTGTAATTGGTTGCACTCAGAAATTGTTTGTAGTTGGTTTGTGATGGTTCTGTTTTGTATCCTGATGTTTAATATAGCACTTGCTTAGCTCTTATCTAGATGATTAGGTCTGGGATGCACTTATTTTCTCTACCTGACTTGTAGTTTTTACCATTATCTTTTTGTAGGCACAATGTTTTGTAAGTCGCTTTGGATAAAGCGTCTGCTAAATGAATGTAATGTAATGTAATGTAATGTAATGTAATGTAATTCCTGTTGTAACCATTCCTGTTGTAACAATTTCTGCGTTCCAGCCCCCGTCGCATGCTGGCAACGTCTAGGTTGTTAGCTACATATAAGAAGAGGGAGAGGAGGAGGAAGATTAGGACAAAAAAAAACAGGAGAAAGAAGATGAAGATGAAAAACCAGGAGTAGGACGAGCTAGAGAGAGAGAGAGAAAGAGAGAGAAAGAGAGAGAAAGAGAGAGACTGAGAGAGGGTGGGTGGACATGGATTAGATTGAAGAGGAGAAAAACAGTGGGAAGATAATGAAAGATCGCAAAGAAAGATCGCCCTCTCCCTCCCTCCCTCCCTCCCTCCCTGGGCGGTGGGAGTGCTTGTTGCACCCCTCCCTCTCTCCCTCCCTCCCTCTCTCCCTCCCTCAGTCATTGTCTGGGCGGTGGGAGCGCTTGGTGCACCGCTCCCTCCCTCCCTCCCTCCCTGGGCGGTGGGAGCGCTTGTTGCACCCCTCTCTCCCTCCCTCCCTCCCTCCCTGGGCAGTGGGAGCGCGTGTTGCACCCCTTCCTCTCTCCCTCCCTCCCTCCCTCTCTCCCTCCCTCAGTCACTGTCTGGGCGGTGGGAGCGTGTGTGTGGCACCCTTCCCTCTCCCTCCCTACCTCCCTCCCTCCCTCCCTCCATCCCTCCCTCAGTCACTGTCTGGGTAGTGGGAGCGCTTGGTGCACCCTCCCTCCCTCCCTCCCTCCCTGGGCGGTAGGAGTGCTTGTTGCACCCCTCTCCTCCTCCCTCCCTCCCTCAGACACTGTCCGGGCAGTGGGAGCGCTTGGTGCACCCCTCCCTCCCTCCCTCCCTCCCTGGGCGGTAGGAGGGCTTGTTGCACCCCTCTCCTCCTCCCTCCCTCCCTCAGACACTGTCCGGGCAGTGGGAGCGCTTGGTGCACCCCTCCCTCCCTCCCTCCCTCCCTGGGCGGTAGGAGCGCTTGTTGCACCCCTCTCCTCCTCCCTCCCTCCCTCAGACACTGTCCGGGCAGTGGGAGCGCTTGGTGCACCCCTCCCTCCCTCCCTCCCTCCCTGGGCGGTAGGAGCGCTTGTTGCACCCCTCTCCTCCTCCCTCCCTCCCTCAGACACTGTCCGGGCAGTGGGAGTGCTTGGTGCACCCCTCCCTCCATCCCTCCCTCCCTCCCTGGGTGGTGGGAGCGCTTGGTGCACCCCTCCCTCCCTCCCTCCCTCCCTGGGTGGTGGGCGCGCTTGGTGCACCCCTCCCTCCCTCCCTCCCTGGGCGGTGGTAGCTCTTGGTGCACCCCTCCCTCCCTCCCTCCCTCCCTGGGCGGTGGAAGCGCTTGTTGCACCCCTCCCTCCCTCCCTCCCTCCCTCAGACACTGTCCGGGCAGTGGGAGCGCTTGTTGCACCCTGAGCACCCCGGAAGCGCCTTCTCCCTCATGTCGTAGTCGAAGCGCGGCAGCACCAGGACGGGTTCCGATTGGCCGTTGGGGCTGCCACTCAAGGCGCGCTCCTCCTCCAGGGCCATGATGTTTTCCACTAGACACGTGATGGCGGCATCGATGTTGGTGTTGTCCTGGAGACAAGGGGGGGGGTCAATCAAAATAATCAGACGGAGAGGGTAGGGGAACACAGAAAGTATAGGGATAGAAATGAGAGAAAGAAAGGAGACGCCGGAATGAGGGAGAGAGAGAGAGAGAGAGAGAGAGAGAGAGAGAGAAAGTAGGTAGTAAGAATGAGATGAAAGGGGAATCGATCATTCTAATAAACACATTACAACCGTTTTCAAATCTTCTCTAAAACCTTTTAATCTTGCCAGCAAACCTTGCTTTGAAGTTCCTACAGAGTAAACTTTATAGGATGATCAAAGACAAGTTTGGTGAAATAAGCTGTCCTTTTCTGTAACCAGGACAACGGGATGGACGTGAGGAGAGAGGAGCAGTCAGAGGGGCCAGAACATAGAGATAGAACACTAGACGTGATGCAATAGTGCTATCTGAGAATTATGACGCAATGTGTTTTATCTAGCGTGCTATCTCTATGGGCCAGACAGACGTAACACCAATGTTTACATTCCAGAAAAGACAACTCTCGTTTCTTTCTCTTGCTCTCTTCCGCACAACGCAACTGCCTGAGCACTCCCTGACACAAACACACACACACACACACACACACACACACACACTATCTAAGTTTCCTCTCGTGCTCTCTTTTTGTAGATAATGCTCACACATAGCACACGGAAAGACACACATGCGTACATAACTTCTCACTTGCTCCTTTGTTCTCTTCCTTGGGTAACACACACCCGCAACAGTCTATGCAGGCGCACATAGCACACACACACTTAAACACACAAAGCAGTCCTCACCTTAGCAGACGTCTCGTACCAGCCCACAAAGCCGTGGTCTTTGGAAAAGGTTTCTAGTTTGGGCAGTTTGGAGCAGAGGCCTTGACGCTGTTGGTCAGATTTGTTAGCCAATAGGACAACAGGAACGGGCCTGCCGTTACCTAGGGCAACCTGCACAACAAAACGAGGTGATTGGGGAAAGAAAAACGTTGATCTTTGTGATGCATTGGCACATTTATCCTTCTATATTCAGATATGTCATTCACATATTATTCATAGAGAAATTATACTGTATCTAACATTTCATTTTCCTACCAAGTCCCAAGTCTATGTACATTATGTGGGCGTCAGTCCTCCCTCCATTCTTTTTTTCACTCCATCTCTCCTTTCTCATCCCCCTCTCTAGTAAGTAACTTTGATTTATAAAGTGCCTTTCAAAACCAGTTACAAGGTGCTGTACAATGTAAAAACATGAAATGTAAAAACATTACAAACTTAGAATTGCAAAGAAAGCACCTTCAAAAACTGCACTAAAGGTAAAAGGCTAAAACACACATTACAAAACAAAGTGCTTATGATACCAGTGAGTTTTTAACCGCTTCTTAAAGTCCTCCACAGAACCTGCATTCTTTATGACTATCGGAAGACTGTTCCACAAAAGCCTGAGAGAGCGCCGTGATCTCGCTGAGGCCAGGGGACACAATAATTCTGCGATATAGAGTGGGGCCAACCCGTGTAGTGCTCTATAAGTGATTAGGATCATTTAATAATCAATCCTGAAGGCAATAGGTAACCAGTGAAGAGAGGCCAACACTGGTGTGATGTGTGACCTACGTTGTGTCTTTGTTAAAACTTTAGCGGCCGCATTTTGGACCAGCTGGAGCCGAGATAAAGAAGAGCGACTTAGGGTCGTGAACAGTGCATTACAATAGTCAAGAAGGGAGGTGACAAAAACATGAATGATTTTTTTCCAGATCTTGGAAAGGCATTACAGATTTGATTTTGGCAATGTTTCTTCGTTGAAAAAAACATGATTGTACCAATTTTTTTTACATGCAATTCAAAGTTCATGTGTTGGTCAAAACAAACTCCTAGGTTTTTTGAGACTTAATTTACATTGGCCACTAAAGGACCAGTTCACTACTGAATTTTATCAGAGATGCTCTCTGGGCCTTTAATGAGGACTTCAGTTTTGTCAGAGTTTAGCTGGAGAAAGTTATTGGACATCCAGTCCTTAATAGCTGTTAAGCAGTCTTGCATAGTAGCAAGCTTACTGAGGTCACTTGGTATAAATGAGAAATACAGCTGTGTATCGTCCGCATAACAATGGTAAAAAATACCCTTAAAACGACTAATTAATAAACCAAGGGGAAGCATACACAAGAAAAGAATAGGACCAAGGATGGAACCCTGGGGTACACCATATTTCAACAGAGCCAAGGAGGAGACATAGTTATCGATAGCCACCGAAAAACTCCTTCCTGACAAATAGTAGGTAAACCAGTCAAGTGCGGTCCCAGTTATACCAGCCCACTGCTGAAGCCTACCCAGGAGGATAGAGATCAATAGTGTCAAAAGCTGCACTTATGTCAAGGAGCAATATAACAGAACGCTCCCCAGCATCAGCACGCATAAGGATATTATTTGAAACCCTGAGTAGTGCAGTTTCAGTGCTGTGCCTCTGACGAAAGCCTGACTGGAACTTTTCAAAGATATCGTTTTTGTCCAGGGCATGTAGGAATTGTTTACATATTACCTTCTCTAAGACCTTGGAGATGAAAGGAAGTTTTGATATCGGTCTGTAGTTACTGAGTAGTAGTGGGTCAAGGTTTGGCTTTTTTAATAATGGCTGCATAATAGCATTTTTAAAGTAATCAGGTACACAGCCAAAGCAAGGGAGCTGTTCACAGTAGATAGTTCTCTACCCTCTTTCCTCTACTTTCCCCCCTCCCTCCATCTCTCCCTCACTCCACTTATTCACCACTCCTCTCTCCCTTCACCTCTCTCTCTCTCTCTCTCCCTTCACCCCTCCCTTCACCTCTCTTCTCCCTCCACCTCTCTCTCTACCTCCACCTCCCTCACTCTCTCCCTCCACCCCTCACTCTCCCCCTCCACCTCTCTCTCTCCACCCTCCTCTCACCTTTGAGTCTAGGTCTCCTTTCCATTTGAGGACAGCCTGGAAGGTGGAGACTCGGGTCATGTCGAAGACCACCAACGCCCCCACCGCTTCACGATAGTACACGCGCGTCATGTTGCCATAGCGCTCCTGGCCTGAGACACAACAAATAAACAGACATACAATCAAACACATTCTTTTAATGCTTCTGTGTTATGAAAAACCGAAGACGTTACTAATAACACAAGGGATAAACACTGACTTGAATCTGTAGCCGGAGCAATCTCATAGACTAATGTGTGTGTGTGTGTGTGTGTGTGTGTGTGTGTGTGTGTGTGTGTGTGTGTGTGTGTGTGTGTGTGTGTGTGTGTATGTGTGTGTGAGCGAGCATGTACTAAGGTTAAGAGGAAAGTTAAGGTCACTGTTTATTTCACAGCATCTATCTCTGTGTGTTTGTCTGGATCTGTATTGTGTGTGTGTGCACGTGCGTAAGCATGTGTGCGTGTATTTGTTTGTGTCATAGCTTCTTGGTTCCAATTTGTGCGTGTGTGCCCGGGTCGGCATGTGTGCTCTAAGTGAGTTAGTGGTTCACAATAGCATTACTTTCAGGAGCATGACTAACTTTGCTCACATGATCCTAATAGACCAGTGAACATGAGACCAGCTGGGTCGCAAACAACTCACACACACAAACATCAGTAAATACACTCAAACACGCGCGCGCGCGCGTGTACACACTACGCACACACATTACAGTAAAACACACTAATAAAACAAGTACCCTTTTTTGTGACAACAACAGGGAAAAATAGTGAGGCAAGGACAGGAGAAAGAGGGAGAGAGAGAGAGAGAGCGAGAGAGAGAGAGAGAGAGAGAGAGGGAGGGAGAGAGAGAGAGACAGGGAGAGGAAAGAGAGAGAGGGAGAGAGAGAGAGAGAACGAGGGAAGAGAGAGAGAGAGAGCGAGAGAGAGAGAGGAAATAGAGAGGGAGAGAGAGGAAAGAGAGGGCGAGGGAGAGGAAAGAGAGAGAGAGAGACCTAAATGGCGAGTTCAAAAGAGAGCAGTCTCTCTAACATCAACCCATTCCACACAAGATGTATAATGATGGCTTAGTGTGCTGCCAAGAGTCTGAACTGGTTGTGCTGTGGTGTGTGTCTGTGTATTGTGTGTGTGTGTGTGTGTGTGTGTGTGTGTGTGTGTGTGTGTGTGTGCGTGTGCGTGTGTGTGTTAGTCTGTGAGTGCGTGTCTGAGTGTGTCTCTATGTGTGTCCACTAACAATTGGCAACTGCAAGGCCAATAGATCTGTGTTTTTGGTGTGTGTGTGTGTGTGTGTGTGTGTTTGAGCGAGCAAGGGAGCGAGCAAAAGAGAGAGAGAGAACGTTAGTATGTGTCCTGCGTGTGAGTGAGCGAGATAGAGACTATGCAAACGTGTGTGTCATTCTATGTTTTTTTACCTATATTGAGAAACTTTAGAGCTTATGTGAAATGTCTGTGAAGCCATTGTATTTTTGTTGACTTCGTCGCTGTCTAAGGTCCACTTAACCATTATGTAAATTCCCATGCCTTCTTATCAGCTACCATGTGCTGCAAGGCCTTAATCAGTCACTCTCCAAGTGAGCTAATTTGTGAGATTGTGTGTGTGTGTGTGTGTGTGTGTGTGTGTGTGTGTGTGTGTGTGTGTGTGTGTGTGTGTGAGAGAGAGAGAGAGAGAGAGAGAGAGAGAGAGAGAGAGAGAGAGAGAGAGAGAGAGAGAGCAGTTGAGTGCTTGTGTTTGAGTGTGTGTTTCTCATAACATGGAGAAGGTATACAAATCAAATAGTGTGAGGCTAGTATTAAGACAGCATGCTATTGTGAGGTGCCGTTAGCTACAAACAATGGCTGTCTGTTTTAACGTCGCCTGACTTACGTGACGCTGCCAGGTAGAACGTAATAGCTACAGACCTAAATGGCTCAGGCCGATAAGCAGGCTACATATGAAGGCAGCAGCTTTTTATTCAATAAAACTATGTCATTTGCAATGATAAAGCCATGGAAACACATCTCAAACAGGCAAATATGTGGCTTCACAACACATTAAAACATAAAACATAAAACCTTTACGCACCGGCTATGTCCCAAAGTTGGAGACGCACAACCGTCTTGTGATCCCAATTTATCACTTTGAGAGCGAAGTCTACACCGATCGTTGCACGGTAGTGGTGAGAAAAAACTTTGTGCACATAGCGTTTAATGATGGACGTTTTTCCGACACCCAAGTCGCCAATGACCAAAACTTTAAGCAAGCGCTCCTGCTGCATGGCTTCGGTTAAAATGATAATAACATAAAATAGTCTATTTAGCTGTAAAATAATCTCTACACATAAAAGGATTGCAGGACACCCACAGTGGGGTACAATTTCAGAAAAGTTTCGCAGCGATCAGGCTACTGGCAGTAGACAGAGAGGTCTAATGAAAGAAAAAAAAACACCTGCGTAAATAAAAATGGGACCACTGCAACCAGGCTCACATTTTTGTATTTTCATTAAGATAATGAAAGGCCTCAGAAAATAAGTTCAACCCAGACCTATATGAAGAATCTTGAAGAGTAGGCTAACTGAAGGTCCGATTATAAAATTAGTCCACGTGTGTCCAGCGCCCACAACTATTTTTTTAAACAAAGTAAAAACCTGTCAAACAAAGACCGAGAGAAGGTGAGAAATATATCTATAGATATTGTGTCGGAAAGGCATGAAGTGCTGTAGTTGTAACGTCCCACAAAAAGCTGTCAAAAGTTGAAACTAGTTGCCTGCGGTCTGTGTGCTACATACAGCAAACTGTACTACCAGTCAGCTGTTTGCTCTCTCTCTCTCTCTCTCTCTCTCTCGTACACACACAGAGACACACGCACACATACACACACTTAAAAGCGCACACAATCTTGGCTGAACCGCACCCTCCCTAACGTCACTGTGCTTATTGATATAGCCTAGTATTGACTAAACGCCAACCCCGTTCTAGCTCTTCTTGCTAGGAGCTGTATATCCGTGACAGCAGCGCCACGTTCGCAATTATCCTCAAAGAAAAAATAAGGAACAAAAGGGTGTGCGCATAAACACATGTGTTTACGGTAGAAGCAGCCTGTGGTTTCGCGCCTTTTGGTGTGCTTACGGTAGTGGTACTGATGCGGGATGAGTCAGGCTATGTGATGCTGCTATCGTTGCTTCCATTTCATCAGCAAAATCTACAAACACACATTACGGCCTTGCAAAACACGATAGAAGAGACGATTCCAGTCGAATACTAAAGCTCTATTTAATTAATAATACAATCGCATTTTTTTTATCAAGATAGTGACAAGTCAAATTATTTTGAGAATTGTGTCAAACCTAAGCCAATAGGCCTGGGTGAAACGCTTTTTTGTACCTGTTCCGTGACCGTTTTTTTTTTGCCAACTGTTTGGCTTCCATTACAAGGAGAGAACAGGAGACGTTGTTTTCGAGGCCAAATAACATTCGTCAGAACTAAATGGCCGCACTTCATACCGCTGTCCCATGCCTTTATCGCTGGAAGTGTTGTGTTTGGCGACAGAAAGTTCGTTAGGGCCTATTCTCCGTGCGATGGAGACTACTTCTCCTTGGTCCTGAACGGCGCATCCAAGAAACGTAAGCTAATTGTAGTATCTCATCATGATGTGTTGTCTAGCCCAGCCCTATATTCTGTTTTGGGCTAGGCATATAAACTATAATTAAGGTTTACCACCATGCAGGCATGGAATACATGTAAACCCACAGGCCTATGGCTAAGATAAATGCTATACGTGTATAATGCTTTATGTATGCTAGTTTATAGCTGTACAATCCATGAGAATGTGCATATGCCTAACATAGCTAATTCTTCTTTTATTTGTATTCTAAGTAGCATATTCTACCGGGGAAGGCTTATAACCTATATGAGGAGTCATGATAAGAATGCCTACAACCTGCCTTTCATATAAAATAGCCTAAAAGTAGGCTCCAATTATTATTAGCTACATTTACTCACCATTATTTAACAAATACAGGCTTTAAGGCTATACTCTTGTAGGTCTATGTACCTAGCTTTAATCAAAACATGTTGTCCAACACTTCCATAAATATGAATTGGTCTATCTAGGCCTACATCTGTGGTCTAAAGCTATTGCTCGTGACAGCACATCCGGTAAATATGAGGCAATGATACTGCAGGCCGCGGGTGGGCCTACATTCACCGGGGATCTGGCCTCGGTAATGTTTGCATACCGACCGGGCTACGCAATCCCCACTAGAGCGGGTGGGTGGCGCCCGGGTTGGAACAATACAGATGATGATTAGATGCGTTTGTTTTACTAACCGCGTGACACGATAACAGTCACATGGTTTCGAAACACTCATTTGGATCGATCATGACAATTATTGAGTGTGCCGTATGTGAAGATTAGATTAAGACTACATTTGCAAAAAAAAATTTTTGGGGGGGGGGATCAATCATATGATATTAGTTTTTTTTTTTTATCACAAAATAAACTATTGTATGAACATGTAGGTTTTGAACAATAGGCTATTACACAATCACAACTATAGGTAAATTTTTTTGTTAACTAGAAACGGAAGAAAATAAGCCTAAACTCCATCAAGTGATTTAATAAGCCGATTTTCTTCATCACATGCTGGGAAATCACATTTTTTCTTTCTTCTTTTCTAGATCTGGCTAAAATACAGAGATCCCGCTGTGTTAATTATTCAACTCCATAACGGTCAATAGCTAATCCTGGTGACAGTCAAATCAAATAAATAGCGTGTCCTATATGGACATATTATCTTTTCTGGTGAACGTTAAAAAAACTGACAGCACGAACTGATTTCCAACAAGAACAGTGAAGTGGTACAAAGACTGTTCTGTTCGGTATACCCTCCCCCTCATTTGCATTCAGAGTGGACTGCAGCACAGCATGCAAGAGAGAGACTAGGCTACCGCTAGCTTGACAGTCTCCATTTACTAGAGCGTAGTTCAGACAGCATTGACGGGCTATACCGGTTTATTTTTTTATCTTACGATTTACTGCAAGGTGGATGTACAGCGCCACTTGACTTTCGATTGTGCTCACATGTTGTCTCTGTTCCTGGTTCCTTTCTCTCTCATCTGCTGTGCGCATGTTCACACGCGCGCGTGCAGGCATTTGCAACAGAACTAGTCATGGAGGCGATATGGCTGTACCAGTTCCGACTGATTGTCATCGGAGACTCAACGGTTGGGAAGTCGTGTCTCATTCGGAGGTTTACAGAGGGACGCTTCGCACAGGTGTCGGATCCCACGGTCGGCGTGGATTTCTTCTCCCGCTTGGTGGAGATTGAACCGGGGAAACGGATCAAACTTCAGATCTGGGATACCGCTGGCCAGGAGCGTTTCAGGTATGCTAGTGAGATAATTTACGGGGGTGTGTTTGTTTGTGGTGGGATTAGATAAATAGACAATGCAAAATGTCTTTGTGAAAATGGGTTGGCTGCCATGATGGTAGACTACACAGCCTATAGTTTTCAGGCGCAGGCACTCTTTAGAAACTGCATCGAAGGCTATCTAAATAAACAGAGTTGTAGGCTACCTGCTTTTGGACTCCAAAAGTCCAAGAGTCAACAGCAGATTTTCAATATTACAATAGCCCCGGGGTCTCGTCTCAAAACAGGAATCTGCATGCACTAAATTTGTCTCCTTAAACCTATATAAAGCCATAATTCTAAAACAGGCTCGACCTGGAAGTTACATTTAGGGAAGTGTTACTGTGTTTAAATAGAAACCAGAAGGTGAGGGGTAAGAATCAGAAATACATTTTAAACTGTTTCCTGAATCTATCACTTTTAGGTCTATACTCTACCCTTGGTCACTCGCCCATAAACACACACACGTGCTCTCTTTCTCTCTCTATCATCCTCACTTTCTCTTTCTTTCTCTCTTTCTCTCGCTCTGGGACTCTAGCACTGCTTCTTTCTTTTTCTTTTCAAAACACACATACCACGGACTGCTTTGGACCTAAATAATCAGCAAGCAAAAAAAAGAAGCCGATGTCTCGCCTTTTTCGGGATGACTTGAGCGTTTCCCTTCAGCAAGGTTTGCGGCGGACGATTGTGACATGTTTCTGTTTGGGTTGCATAGAGCATGTCAGCAAACCTGTAACTTTCCGACACCCTCTGCTCTAGAAATTACATAATCTGAATAATTTTCTATATAACTGTTATATGTTTATTACCCCTATGTGAGAGTAAGAAAAGACAATTAAAGAAAGTAAGAAAAGACACCTTTAAAACTCATAAAGTTTTGACATACATAGTCTACAATAAGCACGCGTTGAGTGAATAATGACCCTTTACATTTTGGACAAAGAGAAAAATACAAAATCCTATTAAAATACCTAGAGTATTATTTACTAACATGGGTGCTGTTGTGAGTATAGTAAAAGTGAACCCCATGGGTTATGGGACTATACAGGAGTATAGTTATGGGCAAGTACTGCTTTGACTCCTACTTTTAGGAGAGTACACTGAGGAACGTTGTAGCGAGGTAGGATGGATGGGTGGGTTTCAGCGGTGTAAATGGCCTCCTCAGATGTCTCCTCCACCCAGTCTCCTCCACCTTTGCTTCCTAATAATATCTTTCACACTTAGGAGGCAGCGCCTGTCGCTCCGTCCTGACTTTTAATCCTGTCCTCCATTCCTCTGGTTCCCCCTCCGTCCATCCCTCTCTCCGTCTCTCACACTATAGCTGGGTCTGACAAATCACACTCTCTCTCTTTCTCTTTCTATGAATAACAATTTTTGACACCCTCCCTCCCCTCGTTTGCTGCATCCCTCTTTTCCTCTTTTTAACGCCGCAGTCCTCTCTTCCTTGTCACCTCCTTTAGGGGAAAAGTTTATTTTTATTTTTGTATACATGTACGAGGCTTGTCTCGGAAGTATTTAGTGTTGAATTAAAGGCACATTTTCCACCCGCCCCCTCCATACTCGTTTTTGTCTCTCACTACCTCTTTCCTCTCAACTTCTCGACACCGGGGTATTTTCAACATCAGCGTGTCTGTGCGTCTTTTAAACACAATTTATATCATTCTGTCCTTCTCATCACCCTCTCTCCAGCAGTCTACTTTCTCTCCTTCTTCTCATCTCCCTCTCTCCAGCAGTCTACTTTCTCTCCTTCTTCTCATCTCCCTCTCTCCAGCGTTCTACGTTTTCTCTTTCTTCCTCAGGAGGTGTACATCGTCATGGCACAAAAACTCAGTTGACTTTCTCCCTGTTTTGTTCCTAATAATAATCGTTTTCCCTTTGATCCCTGCCTTTCTCATTCCATCGTCTCGCCGTCTCTCCCTCTCTCTTTCTATTACTGATCTCTCTCTCTCTCTCTTCCCTTGTTTCTTTGTCACTGTCTCTCTCTCTACCTCTTCTCTCTCTCTTTTATCTTAATCTCTACCTCTCCGTCTTCTTCTTTCCCCCTTTCACTCTACCTCCCTCCCTCTCTCGCCTTCTCTCCCCCCCCCCTGCAGGTCCATCACCAGGGCTTACTACCGTAACTCGGTTGGTGGGCTCCTGCTCTTCGACATCACCAACCGCCGCTCCTTCCAGAACGTTCACGATTGGCTGGAGGAGGCCCGCAGCCACGTCCAGCCACAGAGCATTGTCTTCCTATTGGTCGGTCACAAGTGTGACCTGGAAGCACAACGTCAGGTGAGCTTTAGTTGAGTTAAAAAATAAACACATTGCTTAGTCTATCACATCCCCTGCTATTCTCCCTTATGCAGTAGTGTGAATGTAATGAATGTGACCAGAAATACAAACATACCCAAATAATCTATTGTGTATTCAAATGTTATCGCGCACAATGAACTAATAAGAGACCAAACAAGAAAAATAAGTGTGGAAAATTGTAGTAATGATTAGGAGGCTAGGGGATTTGAAAGAGGAACAAATGACCGTATTTACAGTGACACACTGACACATTGATACACAAATAGACAATGATTGTAATCTCTTTCTCTCTCTCTCTCTCTCTTTCTTTCTTTTTTTTCTGTTCCTATCTCTCTTTTTCTCTTTTGGTCTTTCTGTTTCTTTCTTTCTTTCTTTCTTTCTTTCTCTCTCTGTTTTGGTCACTATCTCTGTCTTCATCGCTGTCTGTCTCTCTCTCTCTCTGCCACTACCTCTCCGTCTTTTTCTCTCTCTCTCTCTCTCTCTCTCTCTCTCTCTAACCCCAGGTGACCCGCCAGGAGGCGGAGAAGCTGGCGGGGGCGTACGGCATGCGCTACGTGGAGACGTCGGCGCGCGACGCCATCAACGTGGAGCACGCTTTCACGGAGCTGACCCGCGACATCTTCGCGCTGGTGCGCAGCGGCGACATCACCATCCAGGAGGGCTGGGAGGGCGTGAAGAGCGGCTTCGTCCCCAACGTGGTGCACTCCTCCGAGGAGGTGACCAAGAGCGACCGCCGCTGCCTCTGCTGAACGCGGACGGACGGGACGATGATGGTGGGGATGGCGATGAAGATCGTCAGGCAGAGATTTTATTTTGTTTTTTTTGGAGGGGGGGAGGAGGGGGGATCTCGAGGGCGGGGGTGGCTGTGTTGATTCCGATTGGTTGACTTTGATTTTGACGTAATTAAGGCGGCCCTCCCCCTCCTCCCCTTCAACACCACGCTGGCAGAGAGCGACGATGAGGATTATGAACATGGCGTTCGTTGTTAGGGCAAACGATTGGTTGCCGGATTATTTTAGATTCCTCCTGATTGGTTGGTTTGTTTTTGTTTAGCATTTATTTTAAATTTGGTTGGTTTATGAACCTGAATTTGGAAGTAAGAAAAACAAAAACGAGGAAGATGAGAGGTCTGGGTCTTCATCTCTCTCTGTCTCTTCGTCACCATCACTTTATCTCCCCCCCTCTTCATCCGTGTCTGTCTATTCTCTTCTCTTTGCATCCAAAAAGGTGGTGTCCTTGCTTCACATATCCTCTTCTATATGTTCCTCTATAAGGATCCTCTTTGTCGCTCTCTCATGTGACCGTGAGCCACACAGAGGTTAGCTTAAGGAACTATTTGCGCCTCTAGACCTCCACTACTTCTCGAGTGTCTTCTCTCTCCATCTCTCCGTATCTTTCTCTCTCTCACCCTCTCCTTCAGCTACCTGCCACTCTACGCCCCCGACTCTGCTCCCCACACTAAGCTCTTGTAGGAACTGCGTTGCTTACCCAAAGATAGGATGGAGAATGACACTGCTTCCCCCCTCCCTCCAGACAGTGTACAGGAAGTGGACTAGGTACCCCCCCCCCATCTTTCAAATAATTTGAGCTGGACTTGTGGGGAAATGTAGAGATGCTTGAGGCTTGTTCATTTAACCGATCCATCCCAAATAAGAAACCTTGTTAGCGTTTGGAGAACCTGTAATCTCTCATTCCACCATGAACGGGAGAGGAACTAACTAGGAAACTCTGAATTTATTTGAGAACGTAAGCCAAGCAGCCCGGATGGAACAGACTTGGAAACACACAGAGGAAACTGTAGACACTGTCAACAAACGTAAAGCTGGAGCCGGGAGGAGGGGGGGGTCAAGGGACCCAATAAACAATACATTACCCACAATGCACGCACATGGATACAGTGGAACCGCACTGTAACTAAATAAAGACAATAATCCGTTTGAAAAGCCACAAAGCAAAGCGGAGGTCGTTGGCACATTCTACATTGTTGTAATTTTTTTTATGATTACAAAGTCATTGTGTGTCTGTGTGTGTGTGTGTGTGTGTGTGTGTGTGTGTGTGTGTAAAATATTGTATTGTTTCACTTTTAATTTTCATGTCCTAAAGTTTGCATGGCTCTCAAGATGTACGTTATCGTACATTACATTTTTATTTAAATTTTTTTACTCAACAATGTAATAATGTTTTTGTCTTGATCCACATTCTATGTTTGTATTTGGAAGTAAGTGCGCTTGATTTAAAGTTCCCGTACAACTAGACTAAGGTGAGAAACCTTGCATGCTAAGATTACATCTAAATAATACATCTAATAAAACAAATTATGACAAGGTGAAAATTGTAGGTCAAGGCAAACTTAAGGTCTTAATGGTAACTTCATCTCAGATCTCAACTAAATTGCAAGAAAACCGTTTTTTTATCTGTATGTTTTACCCTCTCATTTAACTGCTCAAGTCCAGTCTGTCAGATTGTTTTAAATTACTGTTGCAGTAGAATATATTTATGGCAAGGTTTTTGAACTGTTTTGAAGACAAGTTGTAAATTTAACCATGTCAGTTCTCGAAGGCCCAATTAACAGAAATACTTCTAAAGATTGATAGTGAGGAATAATTATGATTTATTTGTTTTGCTTTTAGGATTTCACATGAAAGTCTTGCATTTATAGATATACTATTCTACTTGCATATCATAAATAGACAGGTTGGTATAAAGCCAATAAAGCCAATATGGGTTTCCACTAGCTTTGGGATGCGAACAGTTTTCTAAACTGTTCTAGGAGACTATCCTCAAAAAATCCTATTGTGTTTTTGAATATATTTCCCCTTTTTAATTTTCATAGTGTTCTGTAGTTAGGATCAGCTTCCTTTTATGCACTGTATGTCTATTCCGATGTATGATCCCAAAGACCGTTGTGTGCTTGTATGTGAATGTGTCATCTAAAAACTATGGAATATATGAACGTTTCACATCACCGGACAGAACGTGAACACACGTCCACGCTTGTGAACGAGTGAAACATTGTTTATAGTCAACGGGACAGTTTGAAGCCTCAAGATGTGAACCAGAGAAAAATCAGATTGTGGGTTTCTTAATCTCCTTACTGGACAGAGTCACGTTGGACCTGGAACTTGGAATACCCAGGTGTCCTGACGCGTAAAATTGGAACTGGTCGGAATGACGTTCTGATTCTGACGTTCCAATCAATAATACCGTTGGCCCATTCCGAGGTGGGATGCTAGTCTGCCAGTACAGAGGATAAAGCTGCAACCCCCCCCCCCCCATATCTCCATGACACCCCTTGCCAGCCCTGCCTATTTATACATTACCAGTGCTCTTAACTCTTGACACCCCTTTGACTCGTGGCTTCTTCAAAACGCTCACAAACCCCGGGGGGGCCATCTTGAAGAACTCGATTGCGTGGATGATTTGAGATGTCACTGGATAAACAGGTGTGATGTTGGTTAACGCTTGAAAGGAGAGTTTGTTCTACACACGTTTTGTTTCCTGTTTGTGAACGCAGCCTTGTCTTCATGTTTATAGTCCCGCCTTGCCTTCTGTTAGGCCCATAGGAGCTTTCACCAGGTGTCAATCAACCACTTAACACGTTAGACTGGCTCCATTGTACAGCACTGATTTATATATTCAGTTGGAGACCTCTTTTTATTCTATAGAATCTTGGTTTTCATCACTAGTGGTTTATTTAAGACAGACATCTTTTGGAAACTGCTTCAGTGACGATCACTCAACTGTTTCTCTTTATTTTTTCTCAACTTTTAATCATGGAAAACCATATCATGATAATAGTTCAGTAACATCTAAGATGGCTGACTAGTCTAGTGAAACATACTGAACACATTCTATGTCCCCATTTTAATTCTACGGAGGACACTTAAGAGATTAGAAATCATTCTTTTGATTCTCGCAGACTTGGAAAGAAATGTGAATTTCAATTCAGTTACTGGGTAAAGAAAAAAAAATGAGGGCGCACTTGTTCAAAGTCATACTGAGATAAATGTCTGCTTTTGAGTCACTGTCCAATTGTAACAGAAGTCAAATTAAGGAAGCTCTACGAGTCATATAGTTTGAAATGTTGGATCAATATACAAAGTCGTCATTAAGCCTCATCTTTGCCCACGGTCTGGTGTTGGCTCATTTCAAACAGCAGCAGAAGAAATTACGCCAAGAAATCAGAATGGCTCGTCCATTATAATTATATGCACGTCATCAACTTCTGGTTTACCATGTTCTCTTCAACCTGTGTAATACCTACTGGCAACAGGACATTACCTTTCTCTCTATCTTCTCAGCCACTTATCTATCAACAGAAACTGAAACGTACTAAAAAATGAATAAAATGTGACTAGTAAAAAATTGAATAAAACGTCTCTTTTTTTCAAATCCGTTGCAAGTGTTGGAGGTGAGGAAGGTGTTCTTTGTAGTTTCAAAAGATCCCACAAGGGGGCAGCACAAGTACTTTATTTTTGAATTGGCTGCTACTCAATTGCCTTACCACGGTGGCTCAGTGACTAGCACTGGTGCCTCACAGCAAGAAGGTCCTGGGTTCAAACCCCACCTGACCCAATGGCCTTTCTGTGTCTGTGGGTTTCCCACAGACCCGCGTCTGTGGGTTTCCTCCCACCATCAAAAAACATGCTCCATTCTCCGACCAGTCACTGCCAGTTCACCTGGAGTCAGTCTGTGTCCTATGCGTGTGAGCAAGTCTGGCACAAATTGGCTGCAGAGGTATCCAGACTGAGTGTTGTGTTTGATAGCCGTCGATCTGTGTAATTAATTGGCAACCAATTTGTGTAACCGCTTTGACTCTCCAGAAAAGCACTAAAACCTAAATAAGCTATGAATAATAATTCATTTTAAAGATAACATTCTATAACCTTATATCTTCTGAAAGATGGTAATGGGGAATTTCCGTGTCTATGAGTGATAGATATTATTCAGTGCACCTTAATTATACATAACAGCTTGATTTAAGCCCTTTGCTTGTTGGCGTGGACTAAGCACTATGTTGAGGGCAAGAGCATCTACTACAGATGTGCTTAGAGTTGATTTCTGACAGTCTCATTTCTAATGTAAACCATGTATTTAAATTTGAGTTTCCACTGACCAATCTTATCCTGGTGAGAAACTTTTACAAACATCGCACACCTTTCAAAACTATTCAAAGAGAAACGTATTGATTACAGAAACATATAACTCTACAAGAACAAACCATGGGTTAATGGTTTTGCTGAAAACAATAACTTAATTTGTGTTTTTCCGTTAGAATCCTGTCAAAATGAAAGCCAGCTGTGCCAGGAAACTGCTCCAAATACAAAACAATACACAGACGAAGGCGTCAAGTTTTTTGTAGCTCTCCCCCGAACAGCATTTTCTTGTGACACATTCGGTGTTTAATCAACAATTCGGAAAATAAATACACAGAGATTTGAAAGAGAGGGAAACAGGCGATAGAGTTTCCCCTCCAGCTTTTCTAGGGTCTCTCTTTTACCAGAGGATGTCACCTGACTGGATGAGATCTTGCGCCACTTCTTCCTCCTCGTCCTCCTCCAGGCTCATGGAGGATAACGGGGTGCGTTTTTGGAGGAATCAAACGACCAACAGTCCACGGTTTCATACCAGAACGCAGACAACGAAGCAAGACATAGAATCAATACCAGGCAGTCAAGGAAACACAGGAGAAACAAAAAAAAGAAATTCAGCTGACAAATAGTCTTGACCATAAACCACATCTGTAAAAAAAAAAAAAAAAAAAATACCCCAAAACTACCATGACTTCAGTTTTTTTACGTTTGTCTTTACTTGAAAAAATACTTTAAAAAGTAACAAATTAACAAACAACGTTAGAAGCACTACTAATGAAAGTGGGGAAGGGGAGTTTGACAGTGAACCAAATTTTTGGAAAACAAAACATAACGAACACCATATCCATGTCATTGTGTTTTCCCATGCAATCGGAGTTGAACCTCCGTGATCTAAGCAAGAGTCCTGACCAGGTTAATCAAATCAATCGCAGCTCAAAATCAATCAAGCTATCCGAATTTCATAACCATTTTTACAAACATGTTATTTGGAGATATGAACATTGTACTCTCTTCTTCCACTAAAAAGGGAGACGGTTTGAACAGATTTGTGTCATGGAAGGCGGGGGGGGGGGGGGTTCCGGGTCACGATTGGCTAAGACTTCACCACAGATTTGAGCAGGTTCTCTTTGCTCCTCCTTTTGACGTCCCAGTTGTAGACTCGCGCCATGTCTGAAGGAGGAGCGGGTGAAGGAGCAACAACACCACACAGGAACAACAACACCACCACCACACAGGGACAACAACAACAACAACACAGGGAACCACAACACCCTATATGCTAGTAACAGTTGTAAGTTGTAAGAGCTTCGACTGGGACAGACGAATTGAGGCCCAACACAACACTAAAGGCCCCAGTATGCTTCAAACAATCCCAAACCTTTGCCGTTTGTTATGTTCTCTTTCGCTTGTTCGCCGAGGCTGTGATGGTATACATACATTACGAGGGGTTACGAGCTGTAAATGTGTTCATATTTTTTAATTTCTTCAGCTAAGCTGATCTCTAAAGTATTCATAGAAATGTTTGGATTTTTACCTTGTACAACGTGCTGCTGTGACCAAAAGAAACAGTTGAATGCTGTACCGGAAACAACACGCAGCCATCCAAACTTTTCGTTCTAGCAGGCTACCACCCACCATATACAAAGATCAATCTCATAGAACGCTCGCTGGTGTTCGCTTTTGCCAAGCAAGAAAAAAATGGCCTGCACAGTCGCACGCAAACAAAAAACCAAATAATAGCAGATCTAAGGACTACTATTATTTGGTTGTTCGTTCGCGTGCGACTGTGCAGGCCATTTTTTCTTGAGTCATATATAGTCTGTTATTTCAAATGAAATAAAAGGAGTTAAAATTTCAGTAAAAAAATAATTTACTTTATAACTATGCTCTCATTCGTTTACGATTGCCACATGGCAACAAGTAGCACTAGTGTTCTCCAAACGACATTTTATCTCTATGAAACAGTTTTAGTGAAACGCAAAGCCTTACGACTCAGGTACTACTTTCTCTCTCTCTCTCTCTCTCTCTGGAAGGATACTGACTTCAGTGGTGGTGAACTGGTCGCGTAAGAAATCCAGGTCATCTTCGAGTGATTCCAGATTGCGCGACGCTGTCGCCAGGTTCTTCTCCAAAAGGGCTTGTGCTTCATCGATGTCATACTCCAACATTACATTAGCCTGTTGTAACATGGGGGGATAGAAGACAAAGAGCAAAGCAGTGAGGAAGGGGACGACATCAAAGTAAGGAATTAACATTAGTATTTCAACCAGTTAAGAGTGAGCTATTTAGATGGTCTGATAGGTCAAACCAAGGGGGCAAAACAATCCAAATGCTGGTTGGCTTGCGGATAGCATGGTGACTCACAAATAGTGCGTTCAAATCAAGAGCGACAAGATAACCACAAACAAAGGCAATACCCAAAGACAATGTAAAGAGCATTCGTTTGGGCTCAGGTCCCCAAGATGGCTGACCAGTGGTTACCTAGCATGACCAGACCATCAACGATCTTAACAAAGGAACTCCAGGGGGACAGTTGAATGAAAGGTGATATCTTAGAAAATAACTTTAGACGTCTATATGTAGTTGTGAAGTAGATTCTACAACGCTAGTCTCGCTTTCTATCCACATTATAATGAATCCCACTGCTTTTCTTAGAAAGACACATCGTGACCCGTAAGTGCTTACCCCTAGCCACAGACACACTTTGTCAGTGGGCGGAACTGAAGCCTTGCAGTACACGTTGTCAGCCAATAAGAAGTGTGTTAGCATTGGGTCTGTGGTATCCTAGCAACAGAAAAGAAAGAGGATAATATGTCACAAAAAAGTCAATAACATCACCAACATTGCAAGTTTCGGTTGCGTTAAGCTGATAACGAGAGGATTTTATATCTGTACAGTGACTTACTGCACGTTGTTTATTATTATTCTAACATAACTATTTAAAACATTAGGACCACAGCACCTGTCAAATGTTTGGACACACTTTCCCATTCACTTGAATGAGAAAGTGAATGGGAAGTGAATGAGAAAGTGAATGGGAAGGTGTGCCCAAACGTTTGACTGGTACTGTAGTCCCCATTTCTGCCTGACAAATAACAGGCTAATCCTGGATTCTATGCTTTGAAGAACGCTTTAAGTTTGTCGAACATTTTATTTAATTTGACTTCAGGAAGTAGAGCGTGCGGTGGAGGTGAAGGATTACAATCACGTAGAGAAGAAAGATTGACTAATGAAAAGAGGGATGGAAACAAAAAAAAAAACGTATCAATGTAAGGATAAAGAGTGGAGCTATTATGTAAAGAAGAAAGAATGAAAAGGAGAAGATCTGATTTGTTGGTTCTGTTTCTTCACCTTCTTCTTCTGCATGTGCCGTAGGATTTCTAGCGTCTGCTTGATCTGAGGGATCTGATTTTTCAGCCTGTTTAGCAGAGCAGAAGGAACAGCAGACACACACATTTAGGGTTACAGAACATTTCCATTGCATTCTACTGTGATACATTCGGTGCACGTCTGAAAGGGTTTCATCAGAAACAGCGGTTTGATATATTTGGTTAAACAGAGGTTTTACATTTAGTTTGTTTTTGAGAGTGTCTGTGCATGCGTGTTTGTGTTACCTTTGTTTCTTCTGGGACAGATTGAGTTCCATGTATTTGTATTTCTGGTACTGTTCGTCCAGCTTCCTCAAGACCGTGTCAGCTGTATCGTTACCCGGCTGCTTCATAAACGCCTCAACATCCTCCTAAAAATGAAACAACACGCCAACAGAGACATTAGTGAACGTTACTTCCTCTTGGTTCATATTTCAAATTCGGTTAGGAACCTAGTACCAGCATTTCCCTTCTGAATTTATGACTACATTCTATAGTTTGAAACAAATAAACATTTTTATGTCAACATGTTTCATGTAGCTATTCCCTGTGACAAACCGCCCAGTCATACACTGCTCAAGAAGTCTGAGTTGTTCTAGCCTGAAATTAAATGGTGAGTAGCTAACTTGGCAAACTACTTCAGGTCAATTAAATCTCAAACTGGGACAGAAAGTAAGCTAAAACTAAAGACTGCTTGTTGGCTGGACTAACGTTATGCATTCCAACCGTTTTACTGCCGTAGAAGGAGGAGCGTGACACCCTTCTCAATTACCTTGCAAGCTAACTGTGCGGCATTACCGTAGACGCTTAGCTCGCTAGCTAACATGCAGACACTAGTCTAGCAGAGAGCCAAGAGCAGGATAAACGGAAGTTAAAATGCCTTATTACGTTATTTTCCGCTATCGAGACATATATTTCTATAATATTTACGCACCACGAAAATTGCCTCAGGAATCCCGAGGTGCTTCTTCTTTGTCGCCAGTGCGGCATTGCTGCTGTCAATGGTCGTCGCCATCTTGGAAAGAAACTACTCCTTCCTTCCTTACGTAGGAGTTTGGGCGTCGCCCAGTCTTGAAAGCTACTCGTGGCTATGCAACACTAGCAGACCAACGTTATTTTAGTCTGAAACTTTGATTGGCTTTCATTAAAATGTCTTCTTACAAAACATAGCCAATACATGATGACGATGGTAATGTTGAGGATAAAAGTAAAACATGCATTAGTTGTAATAGTAATAGTGGTGGCACCAATTCAAGACTGGGCGACGCCCAGACACCATCATCCCAGACATCCTCCACAGCAAACTCACCCAGCTCACTGTACCAGCTCCCACCTGTCAGTGGATCACAAACTTCCTCACAGACAGGACGCAGCAGGTGAGGCTGGGGAGCATCACATCCAGTACCCGGACAATCAGCACTGGAGCCCCACAGGGGTGTGTGCTCTCCCCACTGCTTTTCTCCCTTTACACTAACGACTGCATCTCAGGAGACCCGTCTGTTCAACTCTTGAAATTTGCAGACGACACTACCGTCATCGGCCTCATCCAGGACGGTGATGAGTCGGCATACAGACGAGAGGTTGAACAGCTCGCCCTCTGGTGTGGTCAGAACAACCTAGAGCTGAACACGCTCAAAACTGTGGAGATGACAGTGGACTTCAGGAGGAGCAGACAACACTGCTCCCCATCACCATTCAGAACAGCACGGTGTCTGCAGTGGAAACCTTCAGGTTTCTGGGAACCACAATCTCCCATGACCTGAAGTGGACGGCCAACATCAACACGATCGTCAAGAAGGCCCAGCAGAGGATGTACTTCCTGCGCCAGCTCCGGAAATTTGACCTCCCTCAGGAGCTGCTGGTCCAGTTCTACACTGCCATCATCCAGTCTGTTCTCTGCACCTCCATCACTGTGTGGTTTGGATCGGCCACAACACAGGACAAGAACAAACTTCAACGGACAGTGAGGACTGCAGAGAGAATCACCGGTGCTAACATGCCCTCCATCCAGGACTTATACATCTCCAGAGTCAGAAACGGGCAGGAAGCATCACTGCAGATCCATCACACCCTGGTCACAGACTGTTCCAACTCCTCCCCTCTGGCAGACGCTACAGAACAGTGTACTCCAGAACCACCAGACACAAGAATAGTTTCTTTCCACAGGCCATCACCATGATGAATAGTTGAGACCAGTATCACAGTACCTGGATCACTCATGTGCAATAACCCTGGGACACAACGTTCACTGTACTGTACTAAGTTATACAAGCTGCACATTGTATATTTGCACACTCTGTATATTTGGTATCATACATATCATTCTGTACATTACCATAGTTTTATTATAGTTTTTATCATAGTTATATTTATTTCTTATTTCTCTTTGCACTTTATCCCTGCACATTGTTTGTCTACTGCATGTATGTATATTGAGAGTGAGATAAACACCGGAGTCAAATTCCTAGTATGTAAGCATACCTGGCCAATAAAGCTGATTCTGATTCTGATCTGATTCTGATTCAATAGTGGAAATTATTTTATAATTATTTATAATAATATATGGTGAATTCAGCTGTATTGGGACAATCGCGATCATAAAACAGAATTAAAAACCGGCCCAATTATGATTATTATTAGTAGTAGTAGGTAATAGCGCGTTATTATAACTACTACATCAAAAAAGCTGGTCACATGTATTGTAGAGAAGACAGAGAAAGATGAAAGAAATAATATTTAAAAGTATCAAGAAAAAAATCATGCAATATTGGACAACTATGAGTCCACAACACAGGGAAGTTAACTTTAAAAACTTTTAATTAATCCAGAAATATAGAGGGATATGTTTAGTCAAATTTATTTCTTTGTCAATTAATAGCTGATCAAAAAACCCAGGCCTATCCCTAATGATTTTTTTTATTTTCAGGATTTGTGAAATAAAACCAATATTAAATGGAAAAAAAAAATTCAGGTTTGGTCATGGTCACCCGGAATGGAACAGGTAACAGGGATCTAATCAGAGCAGCAATTAATTATCTTTTATTTGGAGCCAAAATAAATATATGCATCAGAAAGAAAACATGACTGTGTAAAACTATATCAAATAGGGCCTATATATACATATAAATAAATTATAACCGATTACAATAGGATTTATTCCATATTAATAGTTGAGATAAAAATAACGAATACTTTTGTAATGCCTTATGAGAAGTACCAGCCATGATAAAAAAACACATGTAAAACCCATGATTGCCAGTTGGCGGAGGCAATATACACCCACTTTCTGGGGAGCAGAACTGAGGGAGAGATGCACTGGGGGGGGGGGGGGTTGCCAGCGCTTTATGCTCTCCATCCCTCAGCCACACAGTCCAGTATCCATTCTGTGGTCTCAGTTCGATCTCCCACTTCCTGTTGATGGACTGTCTGGCCACTCATAAATCCCAGTTGGTCTTGTCCTTCACCTGAACCTCGTAGTAGAATCTCCCTGAGGAGAATCCTTCTCTTCCTAGGACACTGACAACAAGATCAAACCTCTTTGGGTTGTCAGGGAGATTCTGACGTGTGTCTCCATGTTTAACTTGTTTCCCATCTTCAGACAGGATGAGACTGGGATGTGCTGTATCAGGATCCAGAGTCACCTCCACTGTGTAAAAACACACTACTGTAAATTGCTGGAAAACAATGAACAATTACAGTCCATTCCAAAATATAAAGGACAGAAACATGTCAAAATATGAACTGTGAAACCAGAAAGATCACTGACTTAGTTCAATACCTTACCACTGTAAATGTTGAGTACAATTGGACATTAATAATTTCAGTGAGTGGATATCAACACACAGTGTTGTGTAGAACTGTAAGCTCAAAACAAATGGAGGGAAATTGCCCTTCAATGTTCTACCGCAATAAAAGCAGCTGCTCATTGCGAATGTGTTCAATGCATGTACAATACAAAAAAACTTCAGATTGTGAATGAAGTCATTTGTTCGCTAAGATTCTTTGAATGTTTGTTGGGAGAAAAAATAGATGTTTGGATTACCCAGTGCGGTTTCTTGCTCGTCCATTTGAAAATACATAGTTTTCTTGATACTTAATAACTTGTTATGGGTTGTTCGGGTATTGAACTTTTTATTATTTTATTTAGGCCTATTGTAGTACCAGTTTTGGAGGTGCCTAGTTTTAGTCGAAGTAGATTTAAAAACTCAATCTTCTGATTTACCTGTTTGCTTGTCTCTGCTTCTCCCTCCTTATCCTCTCTCTCTCCCCTACCGCTCTTTCCTTAACCCTCTCTCTTTGTTTCTTCCATCCCTTTGTTTCTCTCTCCTCTCCCCGTTGCCTCCCAGACCACCGCCACACCTTCTCAGTGGAGTACGAGCTCCAGCACCTCTCCCTGGACCAGCTGGTACGCGTCTCCTTGGTCCACCTCCGCTCCCCCACCACCAACACCCAGACCCCCCGGCCTCCTCTTCCTCGATGCAGGGCTCGGGTCACCTCCCTGGGCCTGGAGAGCCAGCGGAGCCCCCTGCCCGGCGCTCTGCTCACCCTCGAGCCCCTGGAGCCGTGGACGGAGACGGACATCACGGCCCACTTCAGCGGCCGCGTGCGGGGCCGGGGGAACGGGTCGCGCCGCCTGGCCCTGTCCACCCAGTACTGGTGCTCCCAACCTCCAGCGACCCGGGACCACGGGAGGAGGTCGTCCCCGTTTCGGAGGCATCTGACGGGGCTGAGAGGAGGAGGAGGAGGAGGAGGAGGAGGGGGGTGGATGAGAGGGAGGAGAGAGGCGCCTAGCGACCACCTCAATGCGCCGTCCCCCCTCTTGTACCTGGAGGAGGAGGCGGCGCCCTGGAGCTGGGCAGGGGCGTCGCTAGGAGGCGGCGGGACCGAGGGGGCTCCTCTATCCGCCCCACACCCCCCGCCACCGCGCCGACGCCGCTCCCGGGAGGCGGGGCCCGACCCCACCAACCCGCCCTCCCCGGACCTCCTCAACGACACCAGCCCCGAGGAGAGCGACGCCGGCCTGAAACCCCGGCCCTCCAAGGACGACCCCCTCCCGCCCTCCTCCTCCTACTACGACGACTTCTTCCTCAAGCAGCCCGCCTCCGACCCCGCCTGGCCCCCCTACCCGTCCTCCTCCTCCTCCATCGCTGCCTTCCGGGCTGCCCGGCCCCCCTCCCCGTCCTCCTCCTCCTCCATCATCGGCGCCCTGCCCTCCGCCCTCCGCCCAGGCTACAAGCGCAAGAGCGGCCCACCCAAGAACCCGTGCGGGCTGCACTCGGTGAGGCTCACCTTCCGCCAGCTGGGCCTGCAGAAGTACTTTGTGGCGCCGTACTACTACGACCCGCGCTACTGCCAGGGCGACTGCCCCCGCGTGCTCCGCTACGGCTACCACGCCACCAACCACGCCGTGGTGCAGAACCTCATCAGCGACCTGGGCCTGGGCGACGTGCCGGCGCCCTCCTGCGTGCCCCACCTCTACAAGCCCATGAGCGTGGTGGTGTGGTACCAGGAGATGCTGGTCTACCGAGAGCTGGAGGACATGGTGGCCGAGTCCTGCATGTGCCGCTAGCGAGGAGGGAGGAGGAGGAGGAGGAGGAGGAGGAGGAACCAGAAGAGGAGGTGGTGGAAGAGGAACCAGAAGAGGAGGAGGTGGTGGTTGAGGAGGAGGAAGAATAACCATTGTAGGAAGAGGAGGTGGAACAAGAGGAGGAGTAGAACCAGAAGAGGAAGAGGAGCTTCACGTAGCGCTGACAGACACTTTCTGCTGCCGTGGGACTTCACTTCTTTCTCATTTGTTTTTGCACTGCCAGGCACTTTGAAGGTAGGTTACTCAACGTTTGGGTCAGGCTTTTAATGTTTGACAAACAAAATGGCCAACCGGGAACTACGAGTCGAGTGACTCGTACCCACTAGTCTTATGAATATAATATAATATGAAGGTAAATATATCCCAAGCCGTTGGGAATGTATAATGCTAGACAGTTTGTAGTCCTGTGATGGGAGATGCTGGATGAGGTATGGTCAGTGGATCCCAGAGCCATTTTCCATTGTGTCTGTACTGTCGCTGTAGTTTTTCTGTCCCCTTGTGTTCTTTTTCCTTTTAAACCTTGTTACTTCTCGTCGTCCCGGGCTGTGCAATAGCAAAGTGATTTTTAACCAAGAACCCCAAGAGATGTTTATGTAGAGGCATAGCTGTGTTTATTTTTTTGTGCAATTGTTGTCACGTAGATGTTTTTGGGATCGTGCACATATTGTGTTGGCGCTTAATCTGGCAAAAAAACTTCTCAACTGTTTTCGAGCATGCCTTTAAAAAAAAAAAAGAAATATATAAAACTAAGAACTTTTTAAAAATGTGTGAATACGATTGTCTCCTGCAGTACATGTGTGTAAATGATTGACAGGAGGCCTTTGTTATGCGACAAGGTTGGAGTCTGGCTTCGTTCT
Source organism: Galaxias olidus (assembly GCA_026901105.3). NCBI lineage: Eukaryota > Metazoa > Chordata > Actinopteri > Galaxiiformes > Galaxiidae > Galaxias > Galaxias olidus. The sequence continues at coordinate 113,934 of JAPMUY010009472.1, forward strand.
CACCAATCATTTCTGGTCAAGAGAAAGTGGCCTCTGAAAGGAAGGATGGATAGGGGGATGGAGGGATGGAGGGATGAAGAGGAGCAGGCAGAAAAGAGTGCAGCCGGCGGGCGGCGCTCTGAAGGGAATAGTGCAATGTATTTTGGGTAGAAGAGTCTTTTGTGTGCCATTTTGAATGTTAGAGGGTAGAAACAAAATCTGGCAACTAAATGAATGTATTTTTTTATTAATAATTAAAAGGATGAATCAAATAAAATGCATATTTTCTATAGATATCATGGACTTCTTTGTTTCTGTGGAGTGAGAAAGCTGATTGTGACTTCAGAAGGATGGATTTAAAGACGGTATGAATGGTCTCTTTTCTGTTTATCTTATTTACTTTTCCTATGCTATTTTACGTTATATATATATATATGTTTTCTTACCCCAAACATAGTGTATGCCTAACCGTCCCAAGTCATTAGCTCAGAGAGTTTGCTCTGGCCTGGACAATTTAGGCAGTACTATCTTCTTCTTTTTACACAGAATATGGTGTTATAATATCCATTCTGCCATAATCCAAGTTAAGCCCTTTACAAACCAGTATTTCGAGTGGATTTTGGTTTAGATCAATTTAAAAAACACATCCTTCATCTTCCTCAGACCTTCCAGAGATTCATGTGACTGGTCTTTTCAGCCACTAGAGGGCGCCACCTCACAATTGCTGTTAGCCTCCGTGAAGGTCACCCCATTAGTTCCTGCACCTGCGCTCTCTTGAGGTGAGGGTTCAAATTGATCCGGCCTCAGTCAGTATTTTTTTTGGCTTCGTAAAATGTTTGGGGCGATTGGGGGCATTTATCATGGGTGGGGGGGGGGGGGGGATAAACTGCCCAGTACCGACGAAGGTCCCTCTCTAGACCTATTGAAACATTCCTCCCACACCTTACCTAATGATGATTTGAAAATTTCATATTACGTGTTTAGGGAGACCGTTAGAGTAGTTATTGATTACTTCAATTCATTAACTTTTCTTTATGTGAAATGATGTCAGGGTCACAGTTACTCAAGATTCCATAGGGTTTGGTTCGTTGAGTCAATTTAGGGACTGGTTTTGGTGTTTACCTGTGACCTCACACACCCACAAGAACGAGCTGGTATCTATGGTTACAGATTAAGACTGGGCACACAACACACACACACACACACACACACACACACACTTGGAAAACCTCATAGATAAGAATACATTTGTATGTCCTTGATCACTAGATTATCAGTATCATATTATCATATTAGTTTAATTGTCCAAACTTAAAAGTGAAACCTTCATGACTTTTTCAGCTTCTTGAATTCATCTCATTTAGACAATTGAGACTTTACGTGTATCGTGAAGATTTCAGATACATTATTATTATCATTATTATTATTCCTTATCACATGAAATTAATTGTATTTTTTTAATGTTTTTTAATTAATACAATGCCTTTCGAGAGAGAAAGAGCATTACAATCTATCAGAGAGAGAGAGAGAGAGAGAGAGAGAGAGAGAGAGAGAGCGAGAGGGAGAGAGAGTCTGCATCTCTTGTCTGTAGCTATATATTCTTGCTCACTTTAAAAAGCAACTCAGTCAGGTCACCAAGGCCATCAACCAATATGTTAGTTTTGAATTATCTATTAAGATTATAAGAGTGATTAATTTTATTTGTATACCTCTTTTCTGAAACCCAATTCACATGATCCACAGTAAACGTGGCGTTTACCACACATCTAAGCAGAAATCAGAAGAGAGAGAACCAACAATGGAAGATTAAAGAAAAAGCATTAATTGAATCCTATCTTGTTATTTTACAGCCATTTGTAGCGTTTTTACATTGCGACGTTCCTAGCACTGGCATTTTGTTTATATAGCACATTCATTATGGTGCGCGTGTCCCATATGAAAATAAGTCAGTTTGACTTTTACTTCACCTCAAAAGAAAGCATTTAACACTACAATAGTTCATATCTGTATTGTTTTGTAATCAACCTTCGTCCAGGTAGCTACTTTACACCTCAGCATTTACAGAAAGAGAATAGAGAGAGTAAAGAAAGGTAGAGAGAGAGAGAGAGAGAGAAGGAACAGAGGGAGGGAGGGACACATGTCAAAGAGAAAGAGAGAGAAAGAGAGAAGCAAACAAAGAAAGAAAGAGAAACACGTTATTGTTCACATGTCAGGGGGATTTTCCTCCTTCTGAAGATGACTGACTGGCAACTTTGCTTTCCACCAATTTGAACTGGCAAAATACATACATCCTGCAAATATTTTTTGTGGATGGAGAGAATATCTGGTAATGTTGATAAAAGTGTAAGCAGGAGATCACTAAAGAGACTTTCTGGGGAGAGAACACACAGGTTCGTTAACAGGTTGTTTAACTTCAAAGCAACACCACACACCATTTTATATGTCACTGTGAAACAATTAGTATACAGATATAGCTACACAGCTACAGCTTTATCAAGCCTGCAGGAACAGAGTAGGGAAAGATTATCTTCTTTTCAGGTGGTAAGTATCCCTGCAGAGTTGGCAGAAAGCGCCTGCAGGAACAGGTAATAGGGATAGGTATAGGGATATCTCTCAGCTTAATAAACAACTTTTTTTTTAAATATCTGGCCGTGCCGAGAGCGGATATGGAGGGGGGTGGCTCTGAGACGTCATTGCTCACCGTTAAGCCTTCTGGACGTGTTGTGGGCTCAAATCAAGGCACGATAC
>JAPMUY010009473.1:0-85000 GCA_026901105.3 Galaxias olidus
AGCTAATTGTTGACTGATTGCTTATTCCACTTAAGGTCATGTAGGTACAGGGGTTTACTTCAAAATGAATTAAAGTTTGACAGTGAAAAAGTACGGGAACAGGTAGGCAAGAAGACTTCAAGACTTGGTGCGCGGCAAAATCGGTGCCCGTTTTCTACCAAAATAAAGCATTTCGAACAAAGTTCAGCGTCGAGCACCACGCAGAGGCGAGTTTTGAACTTACAATATGATGTTATTAACAGTAAGTATATGGAAAGTTTGAATTGTCCATGATTTAAGAATAAATGCTTAAATCAGTACATCAGTGGTTTGATATTAAATAAAGCATACATTTTTTGATCGAACTGCTTAAAGTTAAGGATTTGTTCATGCAGGAACAAAACCTGTGCACTTTGAAAGCTAAATGTGAATTAGCAAGAGCTGTATCAATGTTGACACGTATATGTTGTGAAACGAGGTTTACATTTGAATTACTGAATAGGCTCAGACCAACAAAAACGTTATATTTGTGGTGATTTAAACAGTTTCAAAACGCTACACAGCGCAATTTTAGACGCCGCTGCGTGAATTGTCCCCCGTTAAGACAACATTGTAGCGGTTGGAGTTGTCTAGCCTACTTACAGCTAATGCTACTACCAGGTTACCTTAACTAACTGCTCTATTCAGCACTTACGTAGACTTCTCATACAATTATACATGTCAGGTTTTTACTCAATTACAGGTATTTTGTGATTGATGCTACCAAGACATGTAATTGTGAGACACACATTGACAGTTTAATAATAAGAAATCCTCCCAAATTAACCAAAAATGTTCACCGAAGTAATGCGTTACTTTAACTAGCCTACTATTTGTAGTACTACTACTACTGCAGTGGTGGGTTGAGCACAAGCTCTGAAACTAGTAACCTTAAATAGCTGCGGACGATGGTAAATACAATTTACCTGAAATGTCTGAATTGGGTGCGGGTTTGTCTGTATTGCTGTGTTTAGTGGGTGACAGTATTAAGAACTTAAGTTTGTGAATCTATGTGGTTGTGCTTTAGTCAGCGCCCCCAAGTTGCCCAGCACTCCTAATTGAGATGTTTTTTCCTGTTTGTTTAGACATGTCACTAGACAATCATAATATATTGTATTATACTTTGTTCCACTGTATGAATGCATTTCAATTTGGAACAAATTCTGCATAGATTATTCTCATAACATTTCTCCCAAATCCAACGCACGTATTTGGAGCCCCGTACTAAATGCTATTGCCACTGCTGTTTATTCTAATGTTGTCAGTTTATTTTGTGTAACATGATTGATCTTATTTGTTTTCCTTATGTGTCACCTGTTGGATTGGCTACGCCTATTTGGACAAATTAATCCAGGTATGTTAACATTTAATATGTCAGGCTTGAGAGGTATGGCTGTTTTCATACCCTCCAGTTAGTCTTCAAAGTATTATGACGGTGTTTGAAAAAAAAAAGGAGAAATCTTCCGGAGACTGTCAGCGAGGTTTTGACTTTAGTAAAAATTTGAGATGTACTGATACTACTTGGTGGTATCGGTATCGGGCTGATACTGGGCTCCTGTACTTGGAACGGGTATCGTAAAGTATTGCCATATCAATGTCCGATACTTATGCTAAATTATGGTTTTGATTCTCGGCAGGAAAGTCGATTGTTAAATGAACGTTCTACTGAAAAATCGCGATTACGTGTGAGCAGCACTTCAGTCACACCCATGTTCTAACTAGAAACTCTTCTTAGGGAAGCAACAATTGGGAAGAAAGACAACACTCTGGCACTGAGCTGACAAAATCCGTGTCCCCTCCTTGGCAAATATAGCAAGTTCCTATCATCTGCACCATGCAGCAGTACGGAATGCGAGCGGCTAGTCAGCGCAGCCTCTCGCTGACGACAGGAGAAATACTGTCTGTAGTGAAAACGCAGATGCTGCTTTTTGTTTAAAAAAAACCACCATTTTAAAAACTACAATTTCGATTTGTAAAAATGCTTCTGAGTTTCGTTCGCTATTTGATAAATATATTATTTAGTTCGCTTATGGTAGTCTTAAGAAAAGCTAAGATGTTAATTATATAATGTAGCAGGCGTTATGAAATCAGAAAAAAAAAGTTATGTCCAGTGTTCTGCGCTGTTCTGTTAGTTAGACCGTCAATCGTTGTCGTTCACCTTCCTTAGTATAAGGGTGTTCGCATCAAAACTATTAGCTTAATGAATATAAAACACATGTAATATTATCTCTCTCTCTCTCTCTCTCTCTCTCTCTCCTGTAGACAATGTGTTATTAATTTAGCAAAGGACAAATTATGTCAGAAAAATTGGAATAAGAACACCAGCAGTGTACGCATACAATGCAAAGAAAATACACAAAAACACAGCCTTAGAAGTGTTATCACATGACATTATGTATTGATAGTACATTCATGTGTTGTTTTTATCTTTCCCTAGATGCCACGGAAAAGGGGCCATCATAGGTCAGAGGCCATGAAAAAGAGATGGAGAAACATTTCTACACCTTTAGGTGAGACCATTACACCCACACCCCTTACCCCCACAATACAGCACATAACACAGATTACAGAGGTTATGTTTCCTCTTCCAAAAACAGCAGACCACATTGCCATGTTTCCTCCTCTTAAACAACTAACTACACCTTTTAATGAAGAAAAAACATTACTGCCTGAAAATACCATAGATATTGTGTCATGCCAACTTGTCTGAAACAAAAAATCTGATCCCCACCTCCAACATTACTTCTCATGCAAATGCTACAGATAGTTCATCTGTTACACATTCTGTTGCATCAGAACCTGGAAATGTAATGTTGTTTAATATAGATGAACCAGTAGTCAAGCTGCCAGCAATACAAGCATATTTTCATCAAGGCCACAGGATGTTTTATGAGAACGCTGGTGGGCAATGTGTACCAAACAGCATAACTGCACTAATGATGAGTCACTTAAGAGATGTTTTGTCATGGAAAACAAACGACATTCATGATATCCTCCGTGAAGGCAATAAGTTGTATTCAACCCTAAAAAGCAGTGGCCAGATCCAAGATAAAATCAAAGGTTATGTTTTGTTGACAGAATTACCATCTAAGCTTATACTGTGTAACACTGTATTCTCAGTAAACTTTGCAACATCTATCTCAGGAACTATTGATATTTTGGACTATGATGCAGACATTTCTGACATTGTTATGGACCTACACGAAGCTCTACAGACAGCCCTACTTGACTACAATGAATGTCTTGTTACCATTGCTGATAACACGTGCACTAATGAAACGAGGCAATCGTTTTGTAGTGGTAGATCCCCATGCACGCACTATATCAGGTACTACAGATACGCAAGGCAAAGCAGTTGTCATATATCATGATACATTTGAAGAACTATACCAACACATGTGCAGGCTTGTGTCATCATTAAACAGCTCTGGAAAACAGTTTGAGGTAACAGGTGTAAAAATACAGAGCAATGGCTCCATGACCACTGTTACAGATATTCATAACCCCACAAGACTGTTAAACAACAATGGTACAAAGCCACTTTACAGTGTTGTGGTAAAAGATCAATCTAGCATAGCATGCAAAGCCAATTACAGAACAGTCCAATGTGGATATGGCAACAACTTCACTCCACTGGGAACACAAGACAGTCACATGTGATCAAGGCAACCCTGCCACACAATATGCCCTTCCAAATGTTGTTGATATTAATAACAGAACAGATGATGTAATTATATGTGATGTAGAAACTGCCAACTTCCAATTTCAACCATTGTCATAATTCCAGGGCAATTCTGTGTTCTAGTCTACATTTGAGAAACTCCACAGCAAACAGATCAACTCCTATGAAACATGTACCAATGGGAAAACCTTGCTACAGCCGAGATATCCAATCAGATGGAAACTGTTTCTTCAGAGCTCTAGCATTTGCCATAACTGAAAGTGAAAATGGTCACATGAAAATTCGCCGTGCTGTGGTGAGTCACATTCTACAAAATCTTTCAGCTTTCCAAATGTTTGTGGACGATGAACATTCATCCATTGTTGGTCATTTGGATAACTTACAAATGAGATGCTCAGGAAGTTGGGCAACCCATGTTGAACTATATGCTGCTGCAGACCTCTTCCAAGTTGACATGTATACATATAATGAAAACAGGTGGAACAGATATCCTTGCTGCTCTATTCAAAACCATTATGAAGTTGTTACATGTGTGACACACAAAGACAACCCAACCATTTGTTCAAATCATTGTTCACTCTTCCATTGTTAACAATAATAAGACTGAACCTCACAAAGGTGAAAGTGTTGACACCCCACAATATATACATAAACTGATGACCCAAAAACAGAGATATGGAAATGACAAAGAACACCGCAGTTTAGCAATAAAAAAAAAGCAAACTCAGGTATGCAAATGACACACAACACCAACACTCAGTTAAAGCAAACAGCAAATTAAAGTATGCGAATGACACACAACATCAGGGTTCATTGAAAGAAAATAGCAAATTGAAATACAAAAGCAATGCCGCTTTCCAAACAAATGTCAAAGAGTACAGTAAAGCTAAATATGCCACAGATGTAACATTCTAAAACCATGTTCGTGATAACAGTCATACCAAATACATAAATAATCCACAGATTAAGCAGAGCCTTTGTCAAAGCTTCTCTGTAAAATATCATACAGATGAAACATTTCGCATGTCTGTTCTTAAACGGAAACATGACCATGACGCCAAACACAAAAGTTACAAATCAGACATCCATTTTGCCATTGAAGAGTTTCATTAGAAAGTAAAAACAGGCCCAGAGTTTGTTTGTTGTAGTTGCCACCGTTTATCTTTTCGGAAATCTGTCATTCAATGCACCCGAGACTCTTATATAAAGAAGGGCCCTGATTATGCTACCTTGGAAAACAAATGCATCACCTATACATATTTCCATATCTGTGATTCTGTCTGTACCTCTAATTGCAAATATGTTGACCATCCAGTATCAAAGTTATGGATCTGTCACACATGCCACAGAAAGATTCTAAATGGAAAAATGCCAGCAGAAAGTGTTGTAAACAACTTGCATTTAAACCCCATCCCGCGTGTTGGAACAACTGAATTCCCTAGAACAGCACTTTATTGGTAAAAATGTGCCTTTTATGAAATTGTATCCCTTGCCAAGAGGAGGCCAGAATGGTGTACGTGGACCTGTTGTATGTGTCCCTTCTAACTTAACCCATGTAACAACTGCTTTACCTCGCAATGACAATGAAGATCTGACCGTGTTGATCAAATTGAAACGAAAAGCTTCTTTCAAAGGCCACCATGAGTTTCACCATGTGAGAACAAACAATGTGATCAATGCCTTAGGATATTTAATCACAAATAACAGATGTTATGGAGATGTCCAAATTAATGAAAAATGGGTGAACACTTTGAGTAAAATTGAAGAGACTGATGAACCTGATGAACCTGTTTTTACATTCTGGTGACGAAGACACACAAGAGTCTGATCAGTGACACACATGTATGGAATGAGACAGACAAAGAGGATGATAACCTCACCTTCACAGAATCCCAACATGGCCTATTTCTGGATACGTGTTTACAGCCTGTCAACCTTGGTCAGGAGGTGCTTGACCAGTATTTCAACTCCATCATATTGATTGCTCCTGCTAAATCTAACAATCCAATCAGCTTGTTGACAGATAAAACAAATGAAGCTAACTGTTTCCCAGTGTTATTCCCGAATGGGGGACCGACTTTTCATGATACTAGACAAGAGAAAATCACACTTTCTACCTATCTAGAAACCCGTATTCTAAATGCAGATGGACGATTTGCACGCAATACAGATTACCTTTTCTATGCTCAATATTTATCATAACTTCAGCAGATTGTTTCAAATGTCTCCATCGCCATGAGAAAGGGATCAAATAAAAATCTGTCCACAAAAGAAAGATCCAGAATCCTTAATTAAAATGCTGCATTGTGATGAAGGCCACAAGTTCTTGCGGCCTATCCGTGGCACACCACTGTTTTGGCAATCAGCACAAAAAGACTTATTTGCAATGATTAGGCAACTTGGCAAACCTACGTTTTTTGCTTCATTCTCCTCAGCTGATATTAGATGGTTGGAAATGCTCAATATCCTATTGAAACAAGAACGAAAAGCAGTAAACATAGATGAGCTGACTTGGTTAGACACATTTGCTCTGCTAAAACTTAACCCTGTTACTGCTGCAAGAATGTTTGATCACAGATGGCATTGCTTTCTAAAAGATGTCAAGTCCCAAGCTGCACCTATCGGACTTGTTGAACACTTTTGGTCACGTACAGAATTCCAAAATCGTGGATCCCCACATATACACGCTCTATTTTGGGTTAAATAGGCACCTCAAATTGATAAATATTCTGATGCCGAAGTCTGAACTTTGTTGACAAATATATCACATGTGACATACCTCCTACACATGATGAAAAATTGCACAAGATTGTTGTATGTCGAAGTGTACATTTATTACAAGGCCTATATCAGACAGTAAGACCCCTGACAGTGTTAACGTGAAAACACCTCAAACTAATACTTCCACCGATAATCATGCAGTTACTTTAAACAAGAATCGCTTAAATCAAATTGACCCAAAGCCGCTTCTAGAATACATGAAAGTACTTTTGTCAGAACCCAAAAGAAATTATGCCACAACTGATGCTTTTTTCACAGCTGTGAACGTTTCTCAATCAGATTTTGAGGCCGCAAATGCACAGCTTACAAATAAAACAAGTGTGATTTTGCAGAGACAACCGAGTAATGCTTGGATCAATCAGTACAACACGCATCTGCTACGTGCATGGAATGCTAATGTTAAGATTAAACCATTTAGTTACATGTATTATATGCTGTGTATTAAACCATTTAGTTACATGTATTATATGCTGTGTATTAAACCATTTAGTTACATGTATTATATGCTGTGTATTAAACCACTTAGTGCTGTTTATGGTGCTGTGTCTTAGCAGAATAGCACATTCCGAGTTCAAGGTCTGTCAATGGTCAGTGGTTACTATCTTTAGACTCTCTCCCCTCTATTACAGCGCACTCATGTGTTTGGTACAACGACAAAATGGCAGAGGCGTGCCCGGAGGCCTAGGACTAGGCCTGCGCACCAAGAAGGGAGGGTCAAAAGTCTAAACCAATGACTTCTCTCCATCCAAGATAAGATCTTGTAAAATAAAATAAATAAGGAGGCGCACCCCTCCCAATGGGTGGCATCGGTATCAAGACGGGTGTGTGTGTATAGGACAGCGAACTGGTGTAGGCGTGGTGTAACCCTTTGATATCGTTTAATATCATCGTATTCTTGACATTGTTATTCTGTATTGATTACTTAATTGATTAAAGCTCGCTATTGCTTATCCCTCTAGTCCTGTCGTCTCTCAGAACTGCGGGACTCGACAAAATTGGTGACCCTGACGTGATCACGCAGGCTCTGGGAAAGCGAAGGAACGGTGAATAGGGGAAACCTCCGGAGTTTTCTTCCGGACACTCATAGAACCACGATATACGAAAAAAGCAGGACCTGTTGTTCTTAAAACCAAATAGTGCCAGGTAGAAATAGGCTATGAGTGTGTGGGAGAGATAACGGAGGTAAGCTGAATGTTATTGTGTGATATGTGCGGGTTTAGTGGCCTTAATTACTTTTGAGATTAAATAAATATACCTATATGACTATTGCAGCGGTCCCCAGGAGACAGATATATCAGAGGTGATTGGATATGGGCATGTACTATTGCATATTGGGGACGTCTTGACTTGAATGTAATATGTATAAAAAGACGAACAGTAAATGTACAAGCCAGTAGATTTTAGGAGTAGATTTTAGCAGTAGATTTTTGTAGTTGCATGCGATGTTGTTCAGGCTGAATAAAACCAACTCTTATGAAACTTTGGCTTTCGACCTACAATGTTTTGTATCCCGGGTTGTAATTTCTTCTAATTGAAAATATATAACACGGTCTGCTATATGAAAACCAATAGTGAATATAACTAGGCTGCAGCAGATATGATATTTGATAATGCATATCCTAACATTGTCCATGTGATCGAACTAGTTACATCCATCCATCCATCCATCCATTTTCCGCCGTTTATCCGGGGCCGGGTCGCGGTGGGAGCAGGCTCAGCAGGGTTTTCCAGCCGTCCCTATCCCCAGCAACGCTTTCCAGATCCTCCTGGAGGACCCAGAGGCGTTCCCAGGCCAGACGAGATATATTATCTCGCCAGCGTGTTCTGGGTCTACTCCCGGGTCTCCTACCAGTAGGGCGTGCCCGGAAAACCTCCAACGGGAGGCGCCCAGGAGGCATCCTAATCAGATGCCCGTACCACCTCATCTGGCTCTTTTCGACGCGAAGGAGCAGCGGCTCTACTCCGAGCTCCCTCCGGATGAACGAGCTCTTTACCCTATCCCTAAGGCTGAGCCCAGCCACCCTAAGGAGGAAACACGTTTCAGCCGCTTGTACTCGCGATCTTATTCTTTCGGTCACTACCCAAAGCTCATGGCCATAGGTGAGGGTTGGAACGTAGACCGACTGGTAAATCGTGAGTTTCGCCTTTCGGCTCAGCTCCTCCTTCACCACGATGGTCCGGTACAACGCCCGCATTACTGCTGATGCTGCACCAATCCGCCTGTCAATTTCACACTCCATTTTCCCCTCACTTGTGAACAAGAACCCGAGATACTTGAACTCCCTCGCTTGGGGCAGCAACTCAATCCCAACCTGGAGAGAGCACTCCACCGTTTTCCGGCAGAGAACCATGGCCTCAGACTTGGAGGTGCTGGCTCTCATCCCAACCGCGTCACTCTCAGCTGCAAACCGCTCCAGTGCATGCTGAAGGTCACAGTCTGAAAAAGCCAACAGAACCACATCATCTGCAAAGAGCAGAGAAGCAATTCTGAGGTCCCCAAACTGGACACACTCCTCCCCCCGGCTACGCCTTGAGATTCTATCCATGAAAATCACAAACAGAACCGGTGACAAGGGGCAGCCCTGGCAGAGTCCCACACTCACTGAAAACGTATTTGACTTTGTGCCGAGTATACGGACACAACTCTCACTCCGGTTATATAGGGACCGAATGGCTCGTGGCAACGGCTACGACAGATCGATGATCGACTTTGTGGTTGTATCATCAGACCTGCGGCCGTATGTCTTGGACACTTGGGTAAAGAGAGGAGCTGAGCGGTCAACTAATCACCACCTGGTGGTGAGTTGGATCAGATGGCGGGGGAGGCTGCCGGACAGACCCGGTAAACCAAAACGTGTAGTGAGGGTGAATTGGGAACGTCTGGCTGAGGACCTTGTCCGTGAGGTCTTCAACTCCCACCTCCGGAGGAACTTCTTGTGCATCCCGGGGGAGGTTGGGAACATTCATTCAGAGTGTACCATGTTCAAACCCTCCACACTTTGAGGAACTTCTTAACCCCGCCAACACGTCCTCTGTGGAGGAGGCAGAGTTCGAAGACTCGGGGGAAGTCTCAGCCATATCCCTGGCAGAGGTCACCGACGTAGTTGGGAAGTTCCTCAGCGGCAAGGCGCCGGGTGTGGATGAGATTCACGCCAAGATGCTGAAGGCTCTGGACATTGTTGGGCTGTCTTGGTTGACACGCCTCTTCGGTGTCGCGTGAAGGTCGGAGACAGTACCATTGGAATGGCAGACCGGGGTGGTGGTTCACATTTTTAAAAAGGGGGACCGGAGGGTGTGCTCCAATTATCGGGTTATCACACTTCTCAGCCTACCTGGGAAAGCTTTTGCCAGGGTGTTGGAAAGAAGACTCCGACCGATTGTCGAACCTTGGATCCAGGAGGAGCAATGCGGATTCCGTCCTGGTCGTGGAACAGTGGACCAACTCTTTACCCTTGCGGGGCTGTTAGGGGGGGGGGGGGCATGGGAGTTTGCCCATCCAGTCTACATGTGTTTTGTGGACTTGGAGAAGGCCTATGACCGTGTCCCCCGGGGAGTCCTGTGGGGGGTACTGCGGGAGTATGGGGTACAAGGTTAAGTTAAGTTAAGTTGAGTTGAAGAGTTTATGTTAAAAAGGTGAATGAGCTCTAATTGGTTAAATAGAAAGCAGTCAAAGCTTTTTGGTGAAGTTATATTTTAAATTTAATTAACATTGGTCAGAGACATGTATTTTGTCCTTAAAACTAAAAGACTACGGGTTGCGTTTTTATATCTAACCTTTTTTGGAAAGACGGGGTCCAGACAATATGTGTGCATGCGTGTGCACGTTCACTTGGGTTACGTGGTGTTTCGACACCGTTTTCACGCTTTAAGGTTGTTTGGGTTTTACTGCTTGGATGTTGGAACTTAAAAATTGGAGAAAGGTTGTTTGAATCTAATGGGTTTTTAGTTCACATCTATAATTTAAATTAATCCAGAACGAGTACGGTTAAAGATTCATGCAAGGGAAAATTATAAGGTTGAGAAACTTCAGTGTGGAACATGTTGGTTTCTAATTGATTGATTTCACAAACTTTGATAGGACTAAACTAAAATATGCTTAAAGTATTGATACATTAACCATCAGGTTTTTAAGGACTACAGTGCATCCGGAAAGTATTCATACCTCTTCACTTTTTCCACATTTTATTATGTTACAGCCTAATTCCAAAATGGATTAAATAAAAAAAAAATCTTAACATTCTATATACAATACTGCATAATGACAAAGTGAAAAAAGTTTAGAATTTTTTGCAAATGTATTAAAAATAAAAAAATAAAATATCACATGTACATAGGTATTCACACCCTTTGCTGTGACACTCAAAATTGAGCTCAGGCGCATTCCGTTTCCACTGATCATCCTTGAGATGTTTCTACAACTTGATTGGAGTCCACCTGTGGTAAATTCAATTGATTGGACATGATTTGGAAAGGCACACACCTGTTTATGTAAGGTCCCACAGTTGACAGTGCATGTCAGAGCACAAACCAAGTTATGAAGTCCAAGGAATTGTCTGTAGACCTCCGAGACAGGAACTTTCACAATAATACTCTGCCTCATAGACTACAATTTATAAGTAAATTTAGTGGGTTTGTTTAATATATGGGTAAGGTTACCTTACCTGGAGAATGGATAACATGAATTCCTATGGATCACAAACAAGGTTTTACATTTTTTACATCTTTTGATTTGGGTTCTTAAATGGAACATACTTTGAGTCTTCTTCAGCGTCAGTCATTACTGTAATGCTATTTAAAACATTTCTGGGTATTTTCTTTTGATTTGATGAAATTATTTCAATGGAAAATGTGTTTAAACTGATTAATTATATACACTGGATACAAAGTAGTGTATTCAATAATGTATCTGACAGATATTTGAAATAACATAAAGAAGGGTATAACAATTGCTTACAATTCCAGCTGATAGGAATATGTTCTTTGAAATAGTGCTGATGACTATGTTTATAAGGGATGAATTATGGTCATTTGGGTTCATTTTCTTTCACGGGTATGGAGTTTTATGTTTGAATTTTATTTGTGCAAGGTTCATCTGGGTTTACTTCCTTTTATTTTTGATAAATCTCTGTTGGACAGGCAACTAGGTTGTTTGCTGATGGATTGGACGCTGGACAATGGTCCACTAAAATGGGTTATGATTTGACTTTAGAGATGATTTGGGACTTTGTATGATTTTGAATGGCTATAAGATGATAAGCATGTTTGTGCAATGTGAAATATTAATTTCTTTCTTTGTTTTTCCTGATTTTAGAGGATTGACTGGACCCAAGGGACTTGATCACTCCCTGGGTATGGATTTTGCTGTAGTATACACATATCTATCAGTCACATAGCAAGTGATGTGACGTCTAAATTTGACATGCTATCGTTCTTTTGGATTTGACTAAATTATTGCTTATTGGGTTTACATTCTGTTTTCTGCCCTTTGTTTTTTCCCCCCGATTTGTGATTGCAACACACATCGGGAAAATAAAAGGGGGGAGTATGGCAGAAAAACAAATTTATAATTAGTATCATCATCATCTTCATCCGCTTTGTCCGGGGTCGGGTCGCGGAGGTAACAGTTCCAGCACGGCATCCCAAACTTCGCAGTGAGTCCCTGCCATGTTAAATTATTTGTCGTGAAGAACAACAACTATTTCTATTATTTTTTTTTACTATTTTATCAAGTAGGCCTACCAGAGTGCAACAGTAAACCCCACCACCCTCGATTTTTTTTTTCTCGACTATCATCATCATCTTCATCCGCTTTGTCCGGGGTCGGGTCGCGGAGGTAACAGTTCCAGCAGGGCATCCCAAACTTCCCTTTCCCGGGCCACATTTACCAGCTCTGACTGGGGGATTCCAAGGCGTTCCCAGGCCAGTGTGGAGATATAACCCCTCCACCTGGTCCTAGGTCTGCCCCGCAGCCTCTGCCCAGCTGGACTTGCCTGGAACACCTCCCTAGGGAGGCGGCCAGGTGGCATCCTTACTAGATGCCCAAACCACCTCAACTGGCTCCTTTCTACGCAAAGAAGCAGCGGCTCTACTCTGAGTCCCTCACGAATGGCTGAACTTCTCACCCTATCCCTAAGGGAGATGCCAGCCACCCTCCGGAGGAAACTCATTTCCGCCGCTTGTATTCGCGATCTCTTTCTTTCGGTCATGACCCACCCTTCATGACCATAGGTGAGAGTAGGAATGAAGATAGACCGGTAGATTGAGAGCTTTGCCTTCTGGCTCAGCTCTCTCTTCGTCACAACGGTGCGATAAAGCGACTGCAACACCGCACCCGCTGCTCCAATTCTCCGGCCCATCTCTCTTATAATTAGTAATTAATACATTTTTCTACAAATAATTTTTTTTTATTATGCCTTACATATGGGTGTAGCAAAGATTTGGATAGTGAACAAGGTTGGAGGTTTTTAAACTTTGGTATTTGGACTGTAATGAAATATTAGTTCTTGTTTTGGATTTCATTGAATAATTTGTTTTGGGATTTTGTTTTAACTTTGATTAATCAGTGTTTGGGTTTGTTGACTTTTGATTGTCCCTAACAATGCATCGACAGGACTGTGACAAGAAGCATTGGAATGCAATGTATTATTAGTGCTGGGTTTGTGTTTTGTTTGAATGCTTATCCCTGACAACAACAGGGACATGACTGAGAAAAGGATGGGTTACGAACCCACAAAGGACCATTACAAGGAGCATGGGATTGAGAGACTTTCTGCAAAGTCTTTGGATATTCAGCAAAATGGACATTTGAGGCTGAGTACATGCAATATCTTCTTTCCTTTACAAATTAATCTGATTATTGGATAGCTGTTTGAAGATTAACTTTCGTAAAGAGGATTCGCATCGAAGAAGGAGCATAAGTCTTAACAAGCGAGTTCTCCTGTTTAGTGAGAGGCCCTCCTGCGTGTTGTTTATGGGGGGTTTTATGGCTGTTGGTTGTTTTTAAGTGGAGTCCAGCAGGAACTGAGGTCGTTTGACTGACGACACACGAGAAGCTGACTTGTAAAGTGGTTCCGGCTCGAACCAAACGGAGTTAATGGACTGGACCATGCCTGGTGTTACAGACCACGCACACAGCAGTGAAGGTTGCAGAGAGAACCACGTGGGTCCACGCCAGCCACTGCAAATGAGTATCAGAGCCACAGCTCCATCTTATGTCACCACAACGTTTTCAGATTAACAACTGAGGTGTACACCGAACGCTGCCTCTTAAGGTGACCAACGCAACATGATCAAAGAAAGAAGACAAGCAGAAGTTTGAGTACAAGGACATGAAGATGGGTAAAACCAAGGAAGTTATCCAACTGTTGTTTGTTCCTGAATACTACACTGATCAACTATATCTCTGATAAAAAATTAAGTTGTGTGTTCTCGTGTGAGTGCCTGTGAAACATCTGACCTAACACTCACCTCACATTGACTTATTTGAAGTCGTGGTTGATGCAGTATCAATCTTACCTAGTTTACGCATTTAGGACTATTGTACCCCATGTTAGTTTATGGCAGGAGGGGCATAAGGACATGGCAAATGTAGTTTCAGTCAACAAGTTTTCTCAGAGGGCTTGCATTCACGTCAAATTTGAGCATTATATAATCTTATTCTGAATTTCTTGTATGGATTTTGATTTTGGTTATCGTTAAATGAAAAAAGGGAGGATTGTAATAGCAGAATTCTGATGACTTGCATTTGTTTACACTACTGAACAATTGTTCAAACTGGTTGCTGTTTTAACTGATTGACTACAGCTGCATGCCGTAAACTAAATTTTTTATTTTTTTTTTATTTAGAGAAGAGCAAAGGTTGTAATTCGTTGTTGAAGGGGTCACACTGGTGTCAGGATGTCTGCAGATAAGATAACACCAGGGGGCTAGGGGGTGTCACCTTATGACCAGCAGTCTGTTCCATATGTGACTTAGCTTAGGAAGAGGGACACTCCCATTGTCTATTTAGGAATGCTGATTTCAGAGTAAATTGTCATCTCCTTCGCACAGCGCCTTTAACGCTGTGTGGGGTGATCTATTTGCAAACGCATTTGATCCTTTGCAGAAGCACCTTTTTTTAAATAAAATACTTGTATTGAACTTCATTATTTGGTCTTGTCGTGTTTAATATTTTGAATTTCCATAACAAAACACATCCAATTGAGAGGCCCGCTTGAGTTGTAACTTATGCCTGTCTGTATTTTCAGCTCTTGCAGCAAAAATACTTAAGACTTTCAGCCATTAAGATCCACGTACGTATTTACAGATTTGTCTACACATTTACAGATCTATGCACGCATTCACAGATTTGTCTACACATATGCAACTCTCAATACACTTGCAAATCTGAATACAGACGGATATTTTTTACACACACTTACAAACCTGATTACGCACGCACAGATTCAGAATACACATTTGCAGATCCCTGTACACATTCACAAGTCTCAGTACACATTTGTCAATCTGATAACGCACGCACGGATTGCGATACAGATACACAGCTCTCCACTCGCATTTGCAAATAGTTTTGTTACAATAATGACCCCATATACAGAAGCTTGCATTTCCTAAAAAATCTGCGACAATTTGAAGGGGTATGAATAATTTGAAATTCTTTTGTAAAATGTAAAAAAAAAATGTACAAACATAGGTGACATTTTTCATTAATATCTAACACAATCTTTTACTGTATTTTGTCAGCTTCTTATGATATCCATTCATTTAAACAGAACACTAGGAACTACGCAAGCTAACAACCTTAGAGCATGCAAGAAGACGCACTATTCAGACATCAACCAAAATTCAGACATCAACCAAAATTATGAAAGTTACTACAAGACATCTATGCGAGAAAGGTCATGTCACCTAAACCAAAAATGCCTGTTAACCAGTCGCCAACTTGTCCTTAAATTCATAAGTTAGCCAACTAATGTTTGCTGTGACTACAAGCTGTAAGATAAAGATATATTTTAGATAGGCATCCTTGAAATTGTGGTCACACGGTGAGTGGGAGACGTAGTCTATGAGGTAGTGTGTACTGACAGGGGAAATAGCACGCAAATAGATGTACCACATTAATTTCCTAAAATTTAAATGATGAGGTCCCTGTCTCGCTGGCCATGGTGATATCTGAGGGAGATGAGTTTGGACTGGTAGTCCCAAATTCGAAAGCTAGTACTCCGGTTCAGTTTGATAGCAATTTCTTGCCGAGCAAGCAAGCGGCTGTCACCAGATTACAACAGTTCGCTGAAGTTTTTTCTCCAGTCTTGGCGGACCAAGCTCATAGAACACCACTTAGATACAACGCCAGTTTTAACAGTGCGTATGCGTCCCTATAGACCGGCTCACAAGAGAGAAATTTTGGGCGGAGCATATACAGAGGATATTGACTATCCTAGGGGTGCTGCGGAAGGCAAGACTCACGGCCAACCCGAAGAAGTGCGTGATTGGTGGGAGAGAAATAAGCAGTGTGCAATTTGACGGGGGGATTTCCCTGGCCGTCCTGTCCCTGGCACTGCAATGTAAACATCCATCCCCGACGGGGATACATTTTGCTCACGCTTGAAATATTTTCGAGCAATAAATTATTGACCTTTAAGGTATGATTAAAATTGCAAATATCATCATCATCATCATCGTCATCCGCTTTGTCCGGGGTCGGGTCGCGGAGGTAGCAGTTCAAGCAGGGCATCCCAAACTTCCCTTTCCCGGGCCACATTAACCAGCTCTGACTGGGGGATTCCAAGGCGTTCCCAGGCCAGTGTGGAGATATAATCCCTCCACCTGGTCCTAGGTCTGCCCCGCGGCCTCCGCCCAGCTGGACGTGCCTGGAACACCTCCCTAGGGAGGCGGCCAGGTGGCATCCTTACTAGATGCCCGAACCACCTCAACTGGCTCCTTTCTACGCAAAGAAGCAGCGGCTCTACTCCGAGTCCCTCACGAATGGCTGAACTTCTCACCCTATCCCTAAGGGAGATGCCAGCCACCCTCCGGAGGAAACTCATTTCCGCCGCTTGTATCCGCGATCTCGTTCTTTCGGTCATAACCCACCCTTCATGACCATAGGTGAGAGTAGGAACGAAGATAGACCGGTAGATTGAGAGCTTTGCCTTCTGGCTCAGCTCTCTCTTCGTCACAACGGTGCGATAGAGCGACTGCAACACCGCACCCGCTGCTCCAATTCTCCGGCCCATCTCTCGTTCCATTTTACCCTCACTCGAGAACAAGACCCCAAGATACTTGAACTCCTTCACTTGGGGTAAAGACTTATTCCCTACCTGGAGTAGACAATCCATCGGTTTCCTGCTGAGAACCATGTCCTCAGATTAGGAAGTCATCCCAGCCGCTTCACACTCGGCTGCGAACCGATCCAATGAGTGCTGCAGGTCGCAGACTGATGATGCCATCAGGACCACATCATCTGCAAAAAGCAGTGATGCAATCCTCTGCCCACCAACCCGCAGCCCCCCTCCCCCGCGGCTACGCCGTGAGATCCTGTCCATGAATACCACAAACAGGATAGATGACAAAGCGCAGCCTTGGAGGAGGCCAACCCTCACCGGAAACGAGTCCGACTTTCTGTCGCAGACCCGGACACAGCTCTCGCTTTGGGAGTACAGAGATTGGATGGCTCTGAGTAGAGACCCCCTCACCCCATACTCTCGCAGCACCTCCCACAGTATCTCCCGGGGAACCCGATCATACGCCTTCTCCAAATCCACAAAACACGTGTAGACCGGATTGGCATACTCCCAGGCCCCCTCAAAGATCCTCGTAAAAAGCTGGTCCGTTGTTCCACGACCAGGCCGGAAACCGCATTGTTCCTCCTCAATCCGAGGTTCGACTATCGGTCGAACCCTCCTTTCCAGCACCCTGGAGTATACTTTCCCGGGGAGGCTGAGTAATGTGATGCCTCTGTAGTTGGCACACACTCTCCGGTCCCCCTTTTTGAACAGGGGAACCACCACCCCGGTCTGCCACTCCTTAGGTACTGTCCCCGACTTCCACGCAATGTTGATAAGACGTGTCATCCATGACAGTCCCTCAACACCCAAAGCCTTCAGCATTTCTGGGCGGATCTCATCAACCCCTGGGGCTTTGCCACTGTGGAGTTGTTTGACTACCTCAGTGACCTCCGCCAGGGAGATTGATGCTGATCCCCCATCATCCTCCAGCCCTGTCTCTACTATGTAGGGTGGGTTTGTCGGGTTCAGGAGTTCCTCAAAGTGCTCCTTCCACCTCCCAATCACCTTGTCAGTTGAGGTCAACAACGTCCCATCCTTACTGTATACAGCTTGAATGGTTCCCTGCTTTCCCCTCCTGAGGTGTCGGATGGTCTTCCAGAACCGCTTTGGCGCCAGCCAAAAGTCCTTCTCCATGGTTTCTCCGAACTCCTCCCACACCCGCTGCTTTGCTTCTGCCACGGCCGAGGCTGCAGTCCTTCGGGCCTGTCGGTACCTTGCAACTGCCTCCGGAGTCGCCCGGGACAGCATGTCCCGGAAGGCCTCCTTCTTCAATCGGACGGCTCCCCTGACCACCGGTGTCCACCAAGATGTTCGAGGGTTACCGCCCCTTGAGGCACCTAAGACTTTGAGACCACAACTCTCAGACGCAGCTTTAGCAATGGAGGCTTTGAACATCGCCCACTCCCCGGTTCAATGCCCCCAGCCTCCACAGGGATGCCAGAGAAGCCCCGCCGGAGGTGTGAGTTGAAGGCCTCCCGGACCGGGGACTCCTCCAGACGTTCCCAGTTCACCCGCACTACACGCTTGGGCTTACCAGGTCTGTCCAGAGGCTTCCCCCGCCACCTGACCCAACTCACCACCAGATGGTGATCAGTTGACAGCTCTGCCCCCCTCTTCACCCGAGTGTCCAAAACATATGGCCTCAGGTCCGATGATACGATAACAAAATCGATCATCGACCTTCTGCCTAGGGTGCTCTGGTACCAGGTACACTTATGAGCATCCTTATGTTCGAACATGGTGTTCGTTATGGCCATTCCATGACTAGCACAGAAGTCCAATAACAAGCCACCACTCGGGTTCAGATTGGGGAGGCCATTCCTCCCAATCACGCCTCTCCAGGTGTCTCCATCATTGCCCACATGTGCGTTGAAGTCCCCCAGCAAGACTACAGAGTCCCCCTCAGGAGCCCCATACAAGGCTCCATCCAGGGTCTCCAAAAAGGCCGCAAATTGCAAATATATTCTGTCTATTTTTTGCTCAAAGAATAACAATGTAAAATCCCCAAAACCGCATACGCAATCAGTCAAATAACTGCTTGAATACAAATCCTATTTTAAAGTAATCTGATTGACATTTGGCTGAGCAAGCTCCCAGCGCTATCTTTATTTTTAAACTAGCTAGCTAGTATAACATACGATTTATGCTCTACATGTGAGACACAACTAGCCACCCAAATTTGTGTTAAACCTAAAATATCTCTTTGGATGGATAGGGAGGATTGCTAGAATAGTTTAGTAAATTTTGTGTGCATAATTCCACCGTCCCACGCACGAAGAGACAATCAGAAGTGCACACAGATTTCGATTTAGTGTTAAGCAGTTAGATTTGGATTTGCAATGGGAACACTTGCG
Organism: Galaxias olidus; assembly: GCA_026901105.3. Lineage (NCBI taxonomy): Eukaryota > Metazoa > Chordata > Actinopteri > Galaxiiformes > Galaxiidae > Galaxias > Galaxias olidus. Next base: position 19,122 of record JAPMUY010009473.1, read on the forward strand.
TTTGAAAGTTTGCCCAGACATGACAAACATCTCGTTCAATTAATATCCAGTTTCAAATATCTGATGTATCAACAGTGCCTCTTGCGAGAAGTTGCGACAAGTTAACCTCACTTCAGCAATGATAAATGTGAAAATCTGAGGCCGTTTTCGAGGTAAGATGAGTTATATTTATAATAAAACATTTCATATCACTTAACTGATTAAACTATTTAGTCACAGTCTTTATTTCCAGCGGTAGATGTGCTTGTCAAACGGCTAACCTAATGCAGATCAGCTGCTTGCTAGCTAGCTAAATAGCTGAGGTCCTTTTCTGACTGAATTTTTCTGCAATTTTGGTAAAACTAGACATATATGGGTTAGCTGAAAATAATATGGATTTTTAAACTACATGTCACTAGTTGTTTTGTTAAATTTGGTCACTTGACGGTCCGGTTAACTGACGAGCTGATGAGTGAGGGCGTGAAATTACTTCTGACAAAAACAGACCTAGTGCCAGTGGTGGCTACTTCTGTCATCTAGCTTGATGATTTCCCCACTATTATTCAAACAATTTAAGAAAAGCTGAGAAAATCCTCTTTAATATGGTCTAAGTAAGACGAGCAAGCCAATCATCACGAAGACAGGCAGACAGCTAAATAACCTAGTCTTGCAAACTTGGCTGAATTTAGAAATGTGCATCTGTCAAGTTGTCTTTGACATATTCATTAAGAAGGTGTGGAAGTATTGTGCCTGCATTAGGTCATTCTGGTTGGTCTACAATCCTTTGGTGACAATTTGTTTGCTGTAACCGATTTGTTAAATGACACATGTCTTTCTATTTCTTGTGGTATATTTCTCTATTGTAGAGATTGATGGAGCCAGAAACCTAGGTCAGTTGCTCCAGGCCCTGAAGAGGAGAAGGCTTTGGACAGCTGATAGGCTTGGGATCATAGCAAAGAAGGACATGGGCAATAGGGCATGACTTCTCAGGAAGAGAGGATCTCCTGGTCATAAAACTGCTGCAGAAACCGCTGCATAAATATCATGACCGCAAGGATATTGACTGCCAAGACCACCAGCATGGTTGGTTGTTCTGGTCATATAAAAAAGCATGTTGAATTTGCGATCATTTCACTTTGTTACTACACTACTCTGTTGCGTACTCTTGTTTCCACATGCATGCAGCATTGCTGTACTATTCATTTTAGCTAGCCAACAATTTGCAAGACCAGCCACCTCCTCTAATTACTTGGCACCATCTGCCCCCCTGTTTAAGAAACTCAATATATTGACTATCTATAACATTAACATACTCCAATCATGCATCTTCATCTACAAATACACTTACCCTCTGGACATGCTACCCAAACCTTTCAATGGATTCTTTGAAGCTAATTCTCAAATCCATGCATACAATGCAAGACACTGACAATCTTCACCTGGCCCACTGCCGTACCACACTGACTCAATTCTCTATCAGATATAGAGGTTCCATACTCTGGAATTCCTATCTTCATATTTCCAAAGCATCATCATCCCTTAACAGTTTCACGCACAGTTTGAAGTTAAACCTACTGAACCAAACATCTCAGTAGTCTCTCCGTGTAATCTAACACTCATTTTCACTTACGCGCGCTCACAGACACACACACACACGCGCTTACACACTCCCACGCACGTACAAAAAAAATATGTATTAACAATCTGTTCTATATGCAAACTGTCCTTATAATTGTTTCCCCCTAAATGATTTGAACTAGGCCTAACAGTATTCTAACGTCTGATAATTACTTTTTAGGTGAGGTATTTGTTATAAGCCCACTCGGGTTTCTAACCTCACCTGCATATGTTTATTATATATATATATGTACAGTACCAGTCAAAAGTTTGGACACACTTTCCTATTCAAGTTAATGGAAAAGTGTGTTCAAACTTTTGACTGATTCTGTATGTATTTATATATATATGTATATATTTTTTAATGCGCTTCTGTTTTGTTTTTACTGTGCAAATAAAAAAAAAATTAAAAAAACGGTCTTTGTATAGGGGCACTGGCATAGCTGAACGACATGCCTTGTTTGGTCTCTTCGGATTTACAATGTTTAAGTTTATAATCTCTAAACCAAGTCTTCAGCACAGCAAGAAAAATTGTCTAGATTTGGAGGGATGTGGCTTTTACAAGGAATAGGAGGTTGATGTGGCAATGATAAAACAAAAGGATTAAAGAGTATGGTAGGTAGTGATGTCGGTTCCTTTTAGTAACTTGGTTCTTTAACTCTCGTTCAGTAAAATGAACTACTCTTTTTTGAGTCTTTTCGTTCATTGGACGGGGCTAATGCATTTAAACTGACACGTAATAATCCAGAAATCAATAACGATCACTTATGAATGTAGTCATAATTTAAGCATGAAGTAGTCATGTTACAAGTGAACGAAAGACTCAGACCCCATGGGGGAACTACTCATTTATGTTTCCTGATCTCTCGTGCCTATGCAGCTATCACGTGACCAGTGAACGAACGACTCAAGCCAGAAGACCCAGTCCAGGGGTGAACTACTCTTTTCTCTGTCCTATACTGAGCCAATACGGCTGTCACGTGAAAATTGAACGAACGACTCATGCCCAGTCAAGGGGTGAACTACTCATTTCTGTTTCCTGTCCTGTCTTTCGTTCACTTTTCACATGACTGCTACTCTGCTAGGCTTAGCGAGTGTGACTGTATTTTGGCTCTATGGTGTGATTTTACTTATTTATTTGTATTTAACATATTTTATTTGGTAGAGTGTGTAAGGATGTGTATACAGCACGTTATGAAGTCCAAAAAGTTAACAAGGACAACCTGATAATAAATAAATAGGCTACATCTTAAAGTTATATCAATATTGCATTAATGGTTACATCAATATCAAAATTCTTTGGCTAAATACAATACATCACGTTTCAGTAAAGTAGCATAGTAGTAGGGACTTAATTATCATAGTGAGTCAATCATAACTATGGCGTAATCGTGACTACATAAACATGGCGAACTAATGTAAGGGAAATTTTGGCATCTTCACGGATGTTCAAGCCTAGGCTGGTGTTCCAATGTGAGGGAAGGGTCAGAGTGAAGGTCAGGTCAAGAAAGAGACAGTAGGTGCCTTTCGGAGACACTGAAGACTAAAGTTTTGTGCAGACATAACATAAAATGATGTCTACGTGTCTTGTGTACATGTCCTTATTAATGCTGATTACGTCCACTCTCTCCGGGAACCATCACCTTATCGTCCGGGAACCATCACCTTATCGTGGTGGAGAGGTTTGTGTGTCCCTATGAACCTGGGGGCTGTGTTGTCTGGAACCTTGTGTTCCTGGTAGGGTCTCCCATGGCAAATTGGTCTCGGGCGAGGGGCCGGACTAAGAATGGTTCAAAAACCCTCATGGAAAAACCTGTAAGAGAGGACGATACCCGGCCCGGAGGAAGCCCGGGGTCCCCTTCTGGAGCCAGGCCCAGGAGGAGGACCCGTCAGCGAGCGCCTGGTGGCCGGGCTTGCCACGGAGCCCGGCCGGGCATAGCCCGAAAAGCAACGTGGACAACAACAACATCTCTTCTTCTCCGTCCCGTGGGCTCACCACCCGCGGGAAAAACCAAGGGGGTCGGGTGCGCTGCCAGAAAGGTGGCAGTGAAGGCAGAGGTTTTCGACGGATCGGACCCGGGTGGCAGAGGCTGGCTTTGGGGACGTGGAACGTCACCTCTCTGGGAGGAAAGGAGCCGGAGCTTGTGCGGGAGGTGGAGCGCTACCAGCTGGATCTGGTGGGGCTTACCTCTACGCACAGCCTCGGCTCTGGAACCTCACTTCTGGATAGGGGTTGGACTCTATTCTTCTCCGGAGCTCCCCAGGGTGAGAGGCGCAAGGCTGGTGTGGGGATACTTACGAGTCCCCGGCTAAGTGCCTCTATGTTGGAGTTTACCCCAGTGGACGAGAGGGTCGCCTCCCTACGCCTTCGGGTCATGGGGGGAAAACTCTGACTGTTGTCTGTGCCTATGCACCGAACAGCAGTTCGGAGTATTCGGCCTTTTTGGAGACCCTAGATGGAGCCTTGTATGGGGCTCCTGAGGGGGACTCTGTAGTCTTGCTGGGGGACTTCAACGCACATGTGGGCAATGATGGAGACACCTGGAGAGGCGTGATTGGGAGGAACGGCCTCCCCGATCTGAACCCGAGTGGTGGCTTGTTATTGGACTTCTGTGCTAGTCATGGAATGGCCATAACGAACACCATGTTCGAACATAAGGATGCTCATAAGTGTACCTGGTACCAGAGCACCCTAGGCAGAAGGTCGATGATCGATTTTGTTATCGTATCATCGGACCTGAGGCCATATGTTTTGGACACTCGGGTGAGGAGGGGGGCAGAGCTGTCAACTGATCACCATCTGGTGGTGAGTTGGGTCAGGTGGCGGGGGAAGCCTCTGGACAGACCTGGTAAGCCCAAGCGTGTAGTGCGGGTGAACTGGGAACGTCTGGAGGAGTCCCCGGTCCGGGAGGCCTTCAACTCACACCTCCGGCGGGGCTTCTCTGGCATCCCTGTGGAGGCTGGGGGCATTGAACCGGAGTGGGCGATGTTCAAAGCCTCCATTGCTAAAGCTGCGTCTGAGAGTTGTGGTCTCAAAGTCTTAGGTGCCTCAAGGGGCGGTAACCCTCGAACATCCTGGTGGACACCGGTGGTCAGGGGAGCCGTCCGATTGAAGAAGGAGGCCTTCCGGGACATGCTGTCCCGGGCGACTCCGGAGGCAGTTGCAAGGTACCGACAGGCCCGAAGGACTGCAGCCTCGGCTGTGGCAGAAGCAAAGCAGCGAGTGTGGGAGGAGTTCGGAGAAACCATGGAGAAGGACTTTCGGCTGGCGCCAAAGCGGTTCTGGAAGACCATCCGACACCTCAGGAGGGGAAAGCAGGGAACCATTCAAGCTGTATACAGTAAGGATGGGACGTTGTTGACCTCAACTGACAAGGTGATTGGGAGGTGGAAGGAGCACTTTGAGGAACTCCTGAACCCGACAAACCCACCCTACATAGTAGAGACAGGGCTGGAGGATGATGGGGGATCAGCATCAATCTCCCTGGCGGAGGTCACTGAGGTAGTCAAACAACTCCACAGTGGCAAAGCCCCAGGGGTTGATGAGATCCGCCCAGAAATGCTGAAGGCTTTGGGTGTTGAGGGACTGTCATGGATGACACGTCTTATCAACATTGCGTGGAGGTCGGGGACAGTACCTAAGGAGTGGCAGACCGGGGTGGTGGTTCCCCTGTTCAAAAAGGGGGACCGGAGAGTGTGTGCCAACTACAGAGGCATCACATTACTCAGCCTCCCCGGGAAAGTATACTCCAGGGTGCTGGAAAGGAGGGTTCGACCGATAGTCGAACCTCGGATTGAGGAGGAACAATGCGGTTTCCGGCCTGGTCGTGGAACAACGGACCAGCTTTTTACCCTCGCGAGGATCTTTGAGGGGGCCTGGGAGTATGCCAATCCGGTCTACACGTGTTTTGTGGATTTGGAGAAGGCGTATGATCGGGTTCCCCGGGAGATACTGTGGGAGGTGCTGCGAGAGTATGGGGTGAGGGGGTCTCTACTCAGAGCCATCCAATCTCTCTACTCCCAAAGCGAGAGCTGTGTCCGGGTCTGCGGCAGTAAGTCGGACTCGTTTCCGGTGAGGGTTGGCCTCCTCCAAGGCTGCGCTTTGTCACCTATCCTGTTTGTGGTATTCATGGACAGGATCTCACGGCGTAGCCGCGGGGAGGGGGGCTGCGGGTTGGTGGGCAGAGGATTGCATCACTGCTTTTTGCAGATGATGTGGTCCTGATGGCATCATCAGTCTGCGACCTGCAGCACTCATTGGATCGGTTCGCAGCCGAGTGTGAAGCGGCTGGGATGAGGATCAGCACCTCCAAATCTGAGGCCATGGTTCTCAGCAGGAAACCGATGGATTGTCTACTCCAGGTAGGGAATGAGTCTTTACCCCAAGTGAAGGAGTTCAAGTATCTTGGGGTCTTGTTCTCGAGTGAGGGTAAAATGGAACGAGAGATGGGCCGGAGAATTGGAGCAGCGGGTGCGGTGTTGCAGTCGCTCTATCGCACCGTTGTGACGAAGAGAGAGCTGAGCCAGAAGGCAAAGCTCTCAATCTACCGGTCTATCTTCGTTCCTACTCTCACCTATGGTCATGAAGGGTGGGTCATGACCGAAAGAACGAGATCGCGGATACAAGCGGCGGAAATGAGTTTCCTCCGGAGGGTGGCTGGCATCTCCCTTAGGGATAGGGTGAGAAGTTCAGCCATTCGTGAGGGACTCGGAGTAGAGCCGCTGCTTCTTTGTGTAGAAAGGAGCCAGTTGAGGTGGTTCGGGCATCTAGTAAGGATGCCACCTGGCCGCCTCCCTAGGGAGGTGTTCCAGGCACGTCCAGCTGGGCGGAGGCCGCGGGGCAGACCTAGGACCAGGTGGAGGGATTATATCTCCACACTGGCCTGGGAACGCCTTGGAATCCCCCAGTCAGAGCTGGTTAATGTGGCCCGGGAAAGGGAAGTTTGGGATGCCCTGCTGGAACTGCTACCTCCGCGACCCGACCCCGGACAAAGCGGATGACGATGATGATGATGATGACGTCCACTCCCCTCCACCTTGACCAATGGGATGATTGTTTATCTTAGACCAATATACTCGTTTCAACCTTGTTAACTAATCAGAACTTGCTATGTCGTTTGACTGATCTGACTGTAGTCATTTCTCTGTGTACAGACTTTGAATCAGACTCTGTAGTCATCAATAAAATGGTTCCTGATTATTTCATGGTTTCTCCCTCTTATTAATTGGTTATTTTCTGTCATAGATTGAAATTATCCATTACACTAAATATTTCTCTTTTCTATGCCGAGCCTATCTATCACGTGAAAATTGAACGAACTAATCAGACCCATTTGAGGGGTGAACTACTCTTTTGTCTTTCTTATACTGAGCCTATGGGGCTGTCACATGAAAATTGAACGAACGACTAAGACCCGAAAACCCAGTCGGGTGAACTATTCATTTCTGTTTCGTATACTAAGCCTATGCTGAACAAAATTAACGATTGACTCGAACGCAACTGTTGTTGCGCATGCACGACTAAAATGAACGAATCACTCTCTGAGACAACTCGTTAGTTGAGTCATTGTAAAGATTTTTTCAAAATGAACGAATCATTCATGAACGACACATCACTAATGATAAGTGGAAAAGGAAGTCTGGTGACTTAAATAGAAAATAAAGAAACTCCACTTATTTGGACACCAAGGGAAGAAATGTTCGATAACCCTGTGGGAAAGAACATAGCCTAGGAAAGGAATTTTTTTTTATTTTTTAAATATATACTTTCGACTAATCTAACGATTATTTTAAAGATTTGTTTTGTACAAAAAAGAACGTCTATGGGGCCTTCTGTAAGGTTTATCAAGCCTATGTATTGGTTAAGTTAGATTCAAATTATTTATCAACTAAACTTATGCCAAAAATGTTTCTAAAATAAATCATGTGAATCCATTCCACTTTCATTGCGTTAGAATAGCCAACTGAAAATCTGAAAAACCAGGTTTTGCTCATTACCTTGCAGTGACTGAAAGATTGCCTCTCCAAGGCAACCGGCAGATAAACAGTTAAAGGTGCAGTATGTAGTTCTAGAGAATTGGGAAAAGAATTTACAGAATTTGAATCACTACACTTAAAAAGGCCAACCTCCTGAGTCTTCGGTCCCTCCTATCCCACACATGCCCGTGCGTGCTGACTTGACCTTATGAGCCTGAGCAAGACAGTGTTTCATGAATCATGTGTATGTTGTGCATATTTTTAGTTCTCACCAACAACGTATAAGACCATGTCTGATGAGGTGAGAAACAAAAGAATCCCGAACGTCTGATCGTTAAATGCTCTAAAACTGAGTGGTTCACACCAAAGCAATGAGCACAGACACAAATGACCGTTTCCATAGTAACGACATACTGTTTGTAAGCTAACGTTGACAAAAACAATTTAATAATTGTATTCCCCTATTAGTATGAGCTAGTGCATGGCAATCGTTTTTATTTAGCTGCGATTGGCACCGTAGCGTCTATACAGCGCGATATTTCCTAACGTTCTAAAACTGCGCTTGGGGATATGACAAGCCAAGTCTTTTGCAACGATATGCAACAACTTAAGCCGCCTTGCAAGTACTAGTTCACACCGCTGCTATTTTGTCTGCGACGCGAATTGTAACTACAAGCTTGTTTGGAGGGTGACGATGTATGTATTTTACCTAGGCGTGTGCACGCGAAGTGATTGACAGGCAGATAGCCCTTACTCCTTGCAAAAACTCGCAAATTTTTAAAAAAGCTGAATACAGGGCCCAGGGCGCTCATATTTAGCGCACCTTCTCTCTGAGCATTTGGTTTAAGGATATCCTCCAGGAGGCATGTAATAAACGTAGAAAAACAGAAAAAAATTAAATTATAGCTAGTTATTCAAATTTACATACTTTATCTTATATATTTATCTTACATACTTTAGGCGAGCTGGCCTCGAGTCTGACGCCACAACACAGCGAAAGTACTCTATCATGCTAACGTTGTTACAAAGCGGAGGCTAGTGGTCATAAATGTACACACGTCATACTTGCCAACCCTCCCGATTTTCATCACCACAATTATATATCAACACGATTTTTTGTATAGATGACCGTCAGATCCCCGCTATTGTTTGTAAATCCTCTCGATTTTTGAAGTTTCAAGGTTGGCAAATATGACACGTGCATAATCACAATTTGTTAATCAAAACTATTTTATTAGAATAAAAATATTAGATAAGTACTGTAGCCGGCTTGACTTATGAGTTTAGAGTAGACCTACAACGCATCGGTGACGGTGTAATGCCGCATTTGCAGCTACAAAGCCATCAGAAACCCAGCAAGTGCAATGCTTAGAAATAATGTTTTCCATGAAGACACCCATCATATTTTTTTCAAGAGCTGGCACGCTACTGCTTTGTAAATCTATATGCAGGAAAAGCCCTGACTGCATCTATTTTCCATGGAAATCCAGTTTCTTTGTCTTTGACTTAATTGCAATGCGCACATGATGCAAATTGACGTATTTTCGAAATCGATTTGAATCGACTATTCAAATCACTATTTAGGACCCTGTTTCTAGGCTAGTAGTATACTTATCGTCCAGCTGGTGGCGGTAATGCACCCTAAACTGGTTTGCCAACCGCCAATAAACACTAAAAAGAAGAAGACAAAGAAGAGAAAGAAGCTGAAGAAACACAAGTTTGAGGTATGCTAATTGATTTGCTAAAGTTATTGTTGTTCTGCAATCCCGTAATGTTGGGTTATTTAAAGAAACTAACTTTGGGTTGATATCAATTTACTGCAATATTTCTCGTGATTTTAACGTTTTAAGCTATTGCACCATGCATTATTATCTCCATTATAATCTCCAACTCAGTGTTATCTTAAGCCTGGTTTATACTTCTGCGGAAGAGCACGTAAACGTCTCTGCGAAGCTTCGCAGAGAAGAGGTTTCTGGGAAAGTGTAGCTCACCGAGGCCCGCCGACGTGTTGATGCGGAGTCCTCCCAAATCCTAACAGCGCGTCACGCGAAGCGTCTTCTCAGTGCGTCAAACACTCGCTTATTGGTTGAGCAGGGTAGAAAGCAAGAAGATATTCTGTAATATTTTGGCTAGGGTATCCAAACAAATTAAAACGCAGATGACACAATGAACTGGAGCAGATAGGCTGATTTTCAATAGCCTTCGAATCATATTAGTGGTTTTCTATGCACTTAGCTTGTACATAGTATAGCCTACATAGGCCATATGTTACAACTGTTTTCTGTATTGTTTGATAAACTGTATGTGAATATATTGTACTGCACTTTTGTCAGCTCTGCTTGTTTAAACGTGGTCTATAAATAAACTTGATTTGATATGATATAAGAAAATATGAAAAGCGGTGGCCAACCTTCGGTCTCTTTGTTTATATTTTTGCGGGACATGCAGGGGAGTTTCCATGTCTGTGCTTCTTCTACGTTTTTTGTACATTCTGGATTATGGAATGCGACACTGCCACCTCGTGGGCCCGTTAAACCTACGTTGACGTATGTAGGCAAACTACTGTGCAAACGTAGGCGCCATATGAACGTTTACATTCGCTAACGTATAAAGGATAAACCAGGCTTTAGCTGAGTTAACAGCGTTACTAACTTTACCTTGGAGGCTGAGGAGCAATTTCTAAAAGCATCTGTCATTGACATAAGGTACTGTAAGGATCCCTATAAAGGAAATAATGATCAAACAATGACATCCTGCCATTATTTACAAATAACCATTTTCTTTCAAACTTTCCTTTTTTCTTTAGTGAGCAGGGGGAATTTAATAGAAAAAAAATCCAAGCCAGTGGGAAGAAGAGTGGTGACGGGCACAACTAAAGTCCCATACTCCCATTGGTTAAAGTTGTTTTAATAAATACTTTATGGTTCACAAAAAAGTTGTCTTTCTTCTCACATACGCTAGCTAAATGGCCCTTGACATTTTAGAAAGGGATGACTTGTTTGTCTTCTTAAAATGCTTATGTAGAATACTGTTCTGTAGATGTATGGCAATAGTGTGTAGTACAGCAGCTATTTAGTCAATGGTGCATATCATCATACTGTATGTCTTGAGGGGTTATATATTTGAATTTAATGTGTACATCTAAATTCAGAACAACTAAAACTACATGTATGTCATGTACAGCCTGTCATGGCTCCTGTATGTCAAAAAACCATAATGTTAAAAAACTAACTTTTACTTTTTAATCAATAGCATAGTGCTTTTCATTACATTGTAAAATCAGTAGTACAGCATACTTCCTATCTCAAATCTTAATATAATGTTTATATTTAAATTCACAAAACCATCTCATTGTGAAGCTAAATAAAAAATGTTTTTAAATTGTCAACGTCTACAGACGGTTATTAACGTAGAATCAATTCGCCAAAGTCTACAGAAGGTTATTAATGTATACATTTCGACCGCATATGGTTATGTGCTGTATACTTCATCTCATATCTAAACATAATGTTTATATTTCAATTTACAAAACCATCGCAATGTAGGCCTTAAGCTAAATAACATAAAAAAACAATTTGTCAATGGTTATTAACGTAAAATCAGTTAGTCAAAGTCTACAGATGGTTATAATGTATATGTTTAGACCGCATATGGTTATCTGTCCGGGTCCTAAAACTGCATGGGACCTGTATCTGCCTGTGGGGCAGGTCTGCAGCCTCCCCCTATAGACATTAGCCAGCTTCTGGGCGGTAAAAAACATCCAAAGCCGATAAATAAAATATTCACCGGACAAAGGCTGTTGTCCGAGAGAAAAAAAACATTTTCAATTAGCGACGATGTCTTTATTAATTCCTCTTTCCAGTGTGCCTGCTGAAAAGGGATTCTCTATTAAAACAGATGACTTCAGCCAGATCACGGCTTCTGGAGGGCAAAGTAACATGGCTGACGTGCATCCCAACCTTTGATTTTTATAAGGCAGCGGGTGGCTCACTACTAGCATGTAAAGGCCTGACACAAGTGATTTGAGTGATATGAGGACTTATCTCACTTATCTGTCTGCCAACTTATGCAGGGCACATAAGGGTGATAATTAAATTATTGAGGCGTATGCGCGATGTTAGCTTCAAATCGAAGATGGGGTGTGCGGTTCAACTATGAAACTAGCTAAAACAAGTCCAGTGTGGGAACATTTCACACAAAAACTATAAAACAAGTGCATTGCCACCAGAGTGATAGTAAACAAGCTGCGCACGACTCACCCCTGATCTGATGTCTACGGATTTGCGGGTCATGAGCATCGGTGAAATTTTTATTTCAAAAGGTGGGGGGATACAACTAGTACAGTTTCCATTTCTCTGTTCTTTATATGTGAAGTTATACTGCCTTCTTAAAAAGAGGGGGGTACAGGGGACGGGACATGTCCCCTGTGTCCCCCCCCCCTAAATTATGCCCCTGGTTATGAGGATAATTTTTCATTCAAAAAGGAAAGTATATTTTAAGTTGGTGCCAGCATTATCAGCCTCAGCTCTTTTAGAGAGGAAATATCTCCTATTATTATATATAATTATTACATTATATATAACTAAGTGCGACATTACAATTTTTGCAAATGTTTAAATAAAGCTTTGCGGGGAAATTCATGTGTAAATTCATGTTGTATATTTAAAGGGCCCATAATGTGACAATCGTACATTTTTGTGTGCTTCCTTGGTGTCTATGAAGCACATTAAAAAGTATTTGAGCCAAAAAAATGTTTTTATATTTTTAAATCATTATTCTAAGGTGCCTCTTTCTTCCCTTCCAACTCGCATGCCGTTTTCAGTGGTGAATGCGAGTTTACGCCCATTCCTCATTAACATTCATCAGCTGCGTTATATTATTGGCTAGGGATGGTAACATTCCGCTGCGGTCATGGCTGCGGCCGGAGTAGCTGAGTCCGTGATTGGCCAATTAGATTGACCTGGATTTTCTACGTTACAAATCAGTGAAATCCAGAACAGCTTGTAAAATAGGGTAGATGTGTTGTCAGAGGTAAAATAGAGAAAATGCACAAGGCACAGCTTTGTTGGTACAAAAATGTTGTTGGTACAATCCCTATAAGTGATAAAAGAATGCTAGACAAAGAAATAGTCCAAATCTTACATTAGTGGCCCTTTAACTTTTTGGTTACAATTAATCGATTATTGTTCATTAACGTGAGCGACTAATCGGTCATGGAAATTCTTGAAATTTCTCTTGAAATAATTTTGTCTAATTATTGGGGAGGACCGTCCTCCCTGTCCTCTGTGGACGAGCCACCACTGCTCAACTCATGACTTCGGGTTGTTGCTAAAAGCATAAGCGGGCTATAAATATTTAAATTTTGTTCTTTTTTTTTGGCATGTCTTCAGTCTGCTTATAGTATAGTAAATAATGTAATGTTGTAAATTATTTTAAAAACTGAATCGTATCTTATTGGTTTGCTACAATTTCCACTCAGTTGGCCAATCTATCCACTGGAACACCCTATACTATTTCAACAACCCTATTCCATATCCAGCAACATTGATTCTAGCAGTGTTTACATTTACTTCCTTCCAACATCTCCTAAAGTGTCAGTGACGCACACATCTTGTAATCGCAAAGTCATATTCTTGTTATGTGATGCGTCAGTGATGACCGTTTCCATTCCAGTGCCGAAAGGTATTCGATATTGCAGTCCAGTGCGATACAGCTAAGTGATCGGGTCAAGTGTTATAGTTTTATTATTATTTTTAATCGTTTTTTGCCCCTATTGAAATGACTGGGAGAGGGTTAGAGAGAGAGTTGCGACATCACGTCCCCGGAAGTTAACAGCTCTGTAGAGTTGCAGCAGAGACCGTATGCAATGCACTTTTAAAGGTTAAGAAGGAATCAGATACAGTATATTCTCCCAGCACATTTGAGACAAATTAGCATGTGCATTAAAGGATGTTAGTGGATTAGCCACCACTAATTTGTATCTTTTGGGAACGTTAATGTTTATGCTAGATGGCTTGAAATTAACAGCCATCGCAGTCTCGACCAGGAAGCCTAATGTGTGTGCGCAGTAAGTAAATTATAAGTTATTGCTCAGAAACATTCATTTACAACATTAACTAAAATAGGAACGTTTATACACTATGCAGCATTTTGTGTATTTAAAAAGTGCAGGACGGACTGAAGCAAGGCTAACTGCCTTGAGAGGCTAAAGCCTCATACCTAGGCTACCTAGCTAGTTAACTCTCGGGTCCACACGAGTTAACTAGCTAGGTAGCCTAGGTGTTGGAATTGTTATGTTTACATCTGGGTAGGTGAGCCGCTCGCTCAAGACACTTTTCAAAAACCTCTTTCAACAAACAGGATCTGTAGGCTACCAAAATTGTGTAAAAAAAACTATAACTCTACTGCATTTTGGTGTCATTTACGCTCGCGCTGTTTCTCTCCTCTGCTTTCGGTGTCAGTTTGACACATACATGCTCAGGGCTGCTTCTAGACAGTGATGAAATTCGCAGATCAAGCTTCTACCACGTTCTATACATGAAACTTGCGAAGGGAATGCTATCTGACTGTAACATTCTCCGAGAGAGCTCTCCTACTTTCAAAATAAAATCTCTCACAAATATAATATTATTTATTTACAGAAATAACAGGTTGTGTCAATAAAGACGCAACAAACAAAGGTTCTGTTTCGCCATTTTAGAAATGTAACTAGACAATGATGAAATTCGCCGATCATCTAGAAAACAACGTTCTACATATAAAACCATGCTAAGGGAACGCTATCTGACAGTAACATTCTCCGTCCGCTAAGAGTTGGCTATTGTCACGCAATGAAAGCGGAATGGATTAATTTGGAGATTGATGATCAGCCAAAATTGGCATAGGTTTATTTTATAATTTAAAGGCTTGATAAACCTTTATAAAGTGAAGGTGTCAATAAAGAAACAAAATATTATAAATAAGGTCCAATGATTCTTCATCACAAAACTAATGATCAGTCAAGAATTGGTGTGTTTTTTAATACTAATAGGCTACTAATAGACTAGTTCTTAACAGAAAAAACGCACAACAAGCCTAACTCTCCTTTACAATCACTCGCTAAATGTTTACAACTGGGTAGGTGAGCCGCTCGCCTACGTCACGTTTTAAAAACCTCGGTCAACAAACGGGGTCTGTAGGGCAGTCCTTCACTGTCAGTACAATCACTGGACGCATTACATCCGCATTTGCTCATGGAAATGCATTTTGTAGTTATGCAATCATATACTGTTATCAGTTTGACACATACAGTTAGGCCCAAAAATGTTTGGACAGTGACACAATCTTCATGATTTGGGCTCTGCATGCCACCACATTGGATTTGAAATGAAACAACTACAACGGAATTGAAGTGCAGACTTTAAGGTTTAATTCAAGGGGTTGAACAAAAATATATGATTAAACATGTAGGAATTGTAGCTATTTTTATACAAACGCTCCTCATTTCAGGGGCTCAAAAGTAATTGGACAAATAAACATAACCCCAAGTAAAATGTTACTTTTCAATATTTTGTTGAGAATCCTTTGCAGGCAATGACTGCCTGAAGTCTGGAACCCATGGACATCACCAAACGCTGGGTTTCCTCCTTTGTGATGCTTTGCCAGGCCTTTACTGCAGCGGTCTTCAGTTGTTGCTTGTTTGTGGGTCTTTCTGCCTTAAGTTTTGTCTTGAGCAAGTGAAATGCATGCTCGATTGGGTTGAGATCTGGTGATTGACTCGGCCATTGCAGAATATTCCACTTCTTTGCTTTAAAAAACTCCTGGGTTGCTTTTGCAGTATGTTTTGGGTCATTGTCCATCTGTACTGTGAAGCGCCGTCCAATCAACTTTGCTGCATTTGGCTGAATCTGAGCAGAAGGTATATCCCTATACACTTCAGAATTCATCCGGCTGCTTCTGTCTTTTGTCACATCATCAATAAACACAAGTGACCCAGTGCCATTGGAAGCCATGCATGCCCATGCCATCACACTGCCTCCACCATGTTTTACAGAAGATGTGGTGTGCTTTGGATCATGAGCTGTTCCAATTCTCCTCCAAACTTTCTTCTTCCCATCATTCTGGTACAGGTTGATCTTAGTCTCATCTGTCCAAAGAATGCTGTTCCAGAACTGGGTTGGCTTCTTCAGGTGTTTTTTGGCAAAGTCAATTCTGGCCTTTCTATTTTTGAGGCTGATTAATGGTTTGCACCTTGTGGTGAATCCTTTGTATTTACTCTCATGAAGTCTTCTCTTTATGGTAGACTTAGATACTGATACACCTCCTTCCTGGAGAGTGTTCTTCACTTGAGTGGATGTTGTGAAGGGGTTTTTCTTCACCATGGAAAGGATTCTGCGATCATCCACCACTGTTGTCTTCCGTGGACGTCCAGGCCTTTTTGAGTTCCCAAGCTCACCAGTGCACTCTTTTTTTCTCAGAATGTACCAAACTGTTGATTTGGCCACTCCTAACATTTCTGCTATCTCTCTGATGGATTTCTTCTTTTTTTTCAGCCTCAGGATGGTCTGTTTCACCTCCATTGAGAGCTCCTTTGACCGGATGTTGTGTGTTCACAGCAACAGCTTCCAAATGCAAACGCCACACCTGGAATCAACTCCAGACCTTTTAACTGCTTAATTGATGACAGGTTAATGAGGGAAGAGCCCATGCAGCGTTGTTATTTTTTTTTGCAGCCTTCTGAGTCAATTGTCCAATTACTTTTGGTCCCTTGAAAAAGAGGCGGCTACGTATTAAAGAGCTGTAATTCCTAAACCCTTGCTCCAATTTGATG
Source organism: Galaxias olidus (assembly GCA_026901105.3). Lineage (NCBI taxonomy): Eukaryota > Metazoa > Chordata > Actinopteri > Galaxiiformes > Galaxiidae > Galaxias > Galaxias olidus. Next base: position 35,503 of record JAPMUY010009473.1, read on the forward strand.
TGAATACTCTCAAATTACAGTTGAGAGTCTGCACTTTAAGCCCATATTGATTATATAATTGTATCCTGAATATGTTTTCGTAAACAGCTAAAATAACAAAACTTGTGTCACTGTCCAAATATTTTTGGGCCTAACTGTACATGCTCAGGGCTGCTTCTAGACAGTGATGAAATTCGCAGATCAAGCTTCTACCACGTTCTATACATGAAACTTGCGAAGGGAATGCTATCTGACTGTAACATTCTCCGAGAGAGCTCTCCTACTTTCAAAATAAAATCTCTCACAAATATAATATTATTTATTTACAGAAATAACAGGTTGTGTCAATAAAGACGCAACAAACAAAGGTTCTGTTTCGCCATTTTAGAAATGTAACTAGACAATGATGAAATTCGCCGATCATCTAGAAAACAACGTTCTACATATAAAACCATGCTAAGGGAACGCTATCTGACAGTAACATTCTCCGTCCGCTAAGAGTTGGCTATTGTCACGCAATGAAAGCGGAATGGATTAATTTGGAGATTGATGATCAGCCAAAATTGGCATAGGTTTATTTTATAATTTAAAGGCTTGATAAACCTTTATAAAGTGAAGGTGTCAATATAGAAACAAAATATTATAAATAAGGTCCAATGATTCTTCATCACAAAACTAATGATCAGTCAAGAATTGGTGTGTTTTTTAATACTAATAGGCTACTAATAGACTAGTTCTTAACAGAAAAAACGCACAACAAGCCTAACTCTCCTTTACAATCACTCGCTAAATGTTTACAACTGGGTAGGTGAGCCGCTCGCCTACGTCACGTTTTAAAAACCTCGGTCAACAAACGGGGTCTGTAGGGCAGTCCTTCACTGCCAGTACAATCACTGGACACATTACATCCGCATTTGCTCATGGAAATGCATTTTGTAGTTATGCAATCATATACTGTTATCGTTAAGTTTTATTATTAACTTTTTTTCTACTTTATTATTAGAATTTATTATAATTTTTATTATTATTATTTTTCTGACAATCACTGGTCGCAGTTTTGAGCATTTCGCTTCCATTGCAAAGCCAAAATGTCTGTTCCAATGCCACAGAGTGCGCTTGTACACAGCTAATTAATCTGTCAAGTAGTTATTTTCTAATTGCCTCTTTTACACGCTTAATTTGCCCATAGACAATGAATGGGAAGGACCTAGATGTATCACACCCTTGTGTACACTGCTATCTAGTGACCGCAATAAAATGTTGGTTTACAGACACATACTGGTGGACTTTGAATGAAGGGGCAATATGCCGATCAGTGTAGCATGGACTCACGATAGCTCTGCAAGTCAAACCAAGTTTATTGTAGTTCACCAGTTTCCACCGGCACTTGGAATAAACCACATTGACAAGACTGCATACTGAATGTGAGCTAAGTTATATCTGTTTAACGTTTAAAAAAATTGCGGTGACTTGAATAGGAAGCAAAGTTAGCTAGCCTAAAGTGAGTTGCTATGAGTGTGACACTGACTGGCACTTTGATTTGGTTTATGTAGCTTGCTGGAATGCTGCAAAACAAACATCTTTAATGTCAAAATAAAGACACTGGCTAACTCGTATCAAGGGTTCCCCACAATGCATACGCGTCACTGTTAAATTTCTATATTTAGTTTAGATTTTGTGAACTCTTAACTCCATATCCAAATTGTAATGGCTGTTATTTCCATGTACGTTTGCTAGCATGCTTGTTAAACAATACAGACGGAACTGATGATGGGAACATTAGTTACCATTTTGCAAACGATTATAGCAGCCCCCCTTACTAGCCAAAGTGTCATAGTTCCTTTTTGTTCATGCTAAGATAATAATTAGCAAGGCAAAACTGTTATCATTACGTAATTAAAGAATTTGCGTTTAGGAACACAATAGGTAAGCCGTGTAAACTTGACGCTACTTATAGTTACAGTAGCCTAATTATGTCTTACATCTTGGATGTCCCACAATTTCTTAAATGATAAAACTGAGGTATGTATACGTTTGTGAGATAATGCATTTCAAGGTAACCTAATAATAATGATATAAATGCATGTAGCTTATAATTTGCCATAGTAACTAACTAGCCGTACAATGTGATTAGTCTCGTGAAGATACGGCCACCGTGTGAATAACTTTGATGGTGTCATTTAGCTACAGTATCTCAAAGGCCACGGAGACTTCCTAACTTTGAATCTTAGCTCTGTGCAAAGGCGTTTGACTACATAGACTAACGTAACAAATAACCACGATGACGAGCACAAAGGGAGAGATAGTTAAGGCAGAATAAGTTCTTAATAAAGCTTTTTGCATCGCCGAGTTAGTGGACTCTCCATAGCTCTACATCAAGCAAGGTTATCCACCTGCACTTGGGCTAATTGTAAGACACTGTGTACTGAATGTGAGTTAAGTTGTATTTGTTTGTATAACCCCTATCAAGGCATTCAACAGCAGCGCTGTTTTCTTTTTCTACATTTTATTTAGAGAACGCTAACCTTCACAATTTGGATGTTAACGTTATTTCCATGGGAGTCAAACGTTAGCTAGTCTTAAGTTAAGGCACCATAAATTATAGCTTACTGGTAATACAGCAAATTAGCATTATGTTAGGACACCTCACGCAACGTGTTTAACCAGACGTAGTGGGAATAGCCTACTGTTAACGAGTTTGTTATGCCATGGTTATACTGCTGTTCAGTGCATGTGCATTCTATTTGTTTAGTGAAGGTTAGCTAGCAGAAGTGTGCGTAGCTAACTATTATACCCTTAAAGGCACCATAAATAATTGCTTGCTGCGAAACTATCTCCTTTATTTGTTACCGTAGCGCGATTGAAACAGCCAAATCCAACAAGACAAAGAAGTGTCAGAATGAACAGACTGGCTGATACATTAAACAAGTTAGATTCGCTATGAATGTACATTTACGACCACTAGCCTCTTGCATCAAAACAAGGTGAGCATGCTCATAAAGAAACGTGCCTATGAACGAACTTTATCTAGGAAACGTAGTCTGGCCAGATTGATATTGTTGTGACATAGCCAAGACAAGCATCTGCCACAGCAAGGTAACGAGCAAAACCTGGGATGGATTTTCTAAGAGTTGGCTATTGTCACGCAATGAAAGCGGAATGTATTTGTTTGGAGATTGATGCTCAGCCAAAATTAGCATACGATTATGAATTGACACCTTCACTTTAAAAAGGTTTTTAAGCCCTTAAATTAATAAAAACATCTAGAAAATAATAAATAAGGTCTAATGATTCTTAATCACAAAAAAATCACTTATTTTTTACACTAATTTAAACACTGTTTACCACAGTGCTTTGCGTTTTGTAACTGGGGATAGTTTTAGAACTCATCATTGTACACTGTATACAAAAGTAGGATGGTACTCTCAGTGATAGGAGAGAAAAACATTCTCTTTTTGTTTACAAGGCATAATTTTTTTTTCCTCGAATAAATGGATCAAGAAATTAGAGCAGTTTGTTTCTGTTGAACATTTAAAACTTTTACTGGAGGATTTGGGAGCTGTAGAGTGTTCTTGTTTTGGTTGAAACAAATCCAAGACATGCTGAATCTCGTTCTTACTGTCGCTAGACCCACACTGCCAGCTTTCTTTAACTAAGTTTAGGACACCTCGCGGTTGTTGCCCATAAAACAACTCAAAGGGGGAAAACCCTGTGAAAGCCTGGGGTACTTCTCTCACGCCGAACAACAGGGAACCTAGCCATTTATGCCAATTACGACTATCCTTTTGTATACATTTTCCAATCATGGTTTTCAGCGTCTTATTAAAGCGCTCACAGAGCCCATCTTTGGCAGGTTGATAAACGCTTGTCCTAATCGCCTGAATCCCCAATAACTCGTAAAGCTCCTTTAGTGTACGTGACATGAACTTGGTGCCCTGGTCGGTGAGAATCGTTTTAGGGATTCCCACTTGGGAGATGACCGTAAACAATGCCTGTGCACATCTCTTTGCAGAAATGTTGCGCAATGGCACTGCCTCTGGGTACCGGGTTGCATAATCAATAATGACTGACACAAACCGATATCCTTGTGTGCTTCGGTCTAAAGGCCCGATGATATCCCTGCCAATTCTTTCGAATGGCACTTCAATCAGTGGAAGAAGGCACAACGGGGCCTTTGGAATTGCCGGGGCATTCACTAGCTGGCATTCCCGGCAGGACGCACACCACTTGTGTACTACTGCCCGGATTTCCGGCCAGTAGAAACGGGCCATTATCCGATATAGTGTTTTAGCATATACCGGGTGGCCCGCCATTGGGTTGTAATGAGTCACCTGAAGTACCTCTTTCCGACGGCTTTCTGGCACCAACAATCGGCACACTTCTTCCTGCCTCTGAGTGTCACAACTCACTCTATACAGTCTGTCCCGCATTAGTGCAAAATACGGGCATCACAAGACTGCTCGAGAGGGAAATCCTCCATCGGGGGGAACACCAGCAAGGGAACCTCCGACGCAGACCCCCCCCCGAACTCTGCAGAATCGGGAGCCCTCGCATCAGGGCAGAACACGGCACACATCTCACATTTCCCTGCTTGTCGTGACCGCACCCCCACATTTCCCCCCACTGCTCTATCGAACCCAGGCAATCTGTTCCTATGGGGGGGCGAAAGGTGGGAGCTAACCGCAACCTTTATTCTATGCTTTTTAACTCATAACGAATTTCGATTGGGACCACTGGATATTCGTGCACATCTACATGTATACACCTTATAAACACCCGTGCTGCTTCCACTAATGCAACGGGCCGAACCAGGCGCTCTTGGATCATGGACTGCACACATCCAGAATCCAGTAGCGCCTAGTGTGTCCCTCCTTGCAACCTTACCGGAATGCGGTATGTCGCTACTGAACCGGGGGAAGGGTAGGCACGCCGGCCACATGGACGTCCTGACCAAGCTCCATCAACGGGCACTCCCTCCGGAAATGGCCAGGCCGACCACATCGCCAGCATCCCTCGCCTGGCGTCAGAGGGCCTGTCTGTGGGGTGGGGGAAGTTGGTGTGACTGTGGGTGTCGGTTCTCCCTCCTCAGAAGTGTGGACCGACCGCTCGCTCCGCGGTGCCGGCACTGGTTGCTGTACTGGGTGGCCACTCTGGGCTTGTCGGGGTGCAGGAACAGGAGGTGTCTTGGGAACTACGGCCAGGTGGTCTTCTGCCAGGGCTACCGCCGCGTCGAGGGTGGTAGGTTGATGACTTTGAACCCAGGCAGATGTTTTCGGCGGCAGCCCCTCTTCGAAGGCCTCCTGTTCCAACATCTCCCCCGGCCCCGACTCCCCTGGTCGCAGCCACCTTCGGGCCCGGATCAATAACTGCTGTGCGTAGGCATAGGGCTGGCCTAAGGTGTCAAAGGCCAGAGCCCGGAACCGTCGCCGGTGTTCCTCAGGGTTCAGCCCCAATCGGTCCCATATAGCCCTGGCAACAGCCCCATAGTTGGCCGCCTCCGAGGCTGGGAGGCTGTGTGCTGCCAGCTGTGCCTAACCTGTGAGGAGGGGAAGCAGGTGGTGGGCTCAGTCCTCCTATGACAACCCCACGTCTGGGCAGTCCGCTCAAAGGTGGCAAGAAAGGCTTCTGGGTTGTCTGCCTACCCCATTCGGTGCATCTGGACTTGCGGGCGCCGGGGAGCGCTCCCCCACTGTTCCCCCCTCGAGGAGCCGGCCGAGCACCTTCCTGTCTTCTGCATGGGCCTGCTGCAGTTGCCGGTCAAGCTTCACCTGCCGCTCCTGGACCTCCAGCACACGGCTCAGCAGCTAGCCCATCGGCGTGGTCTCCTGTGTCATGCCAACCCCGATCTGTGCCCCACGTTGCCAAATGTGAGGTTCCTGGGCACACACCGAGATTCACACAACAGTAATGTTTGGGATTCTGACCCGTTTATTAGAAAAACTGTGTGCAACAGCTGTTGCTGTCACTGCGGCGGCTGCTGCAGCTTCTGTAGTCGGGGATCGTTTTGTTTCTTGTTGCTTTTTCTTTGCTGTCGCTTGCCGCTTGCTTCCTCCCCAGCACTCTCCAACCTACTGCAACGAAACCGACACCCATAAATAGCATTCCAACTAATCACCAGATTGAACCCACCTGGCGATCTGTCAGTGGAATGCCTCACCACCACGGACCTGCAGCACCCTCTACTGGACAGATGCCGTCCACAACCCTCACCATATAATTTGCTTGAATTTACTATTACGCTCATCTCAATCGAAAAGGGTGTGCATGAAGCACATTTATAATGGGATGACATAAATTGTCATGCTTTTTTGTCAAAACTTTAAATTTCTCTACGAAAAGTTGTAGGCTACTGTTCTGCATATTCAGAGGTGCACGCTAAATCAGTTGAAATGTAAAGTTACGTAAGAAGGGCTGCTAAGTGTTTCAGTCATCGATCTATTTTGCCTTGAAGTGTATGCGGAATACAGCAGCAAAGAGTGGACGACTGGCCGTACTGGTCGCGAAAAATGCGCATCGCATGCATGGACTCGGTTCCAGGAAGTAGTCTGAGAAAGACGTTTTTGACTTCAACGCCTTTGCATTGAATCCGTGAGGCTTGCGGCTTCCAGTTTTTTTTATAGTTAGATGGCTGCCGGGCGTCATCTCCCATGAAACTGATGATTTGCTTTACGGCATGTCTTCTTTTTGATGGTTAGGGAAAATAATTACAGCAAGCAAATGGTAGGGTTCGCCAAAATCACCTACAATAGGAAACTGCCTCTAGCAACTTTAATAGAGACATCTAAGTAAACATAGTCTGGATGAACGGATGTAAGATGTTGGAATAAGCCTGCCATTGGCGCCGACTATTTCAGTCGGCACCAATCAGAATCAATCCAGATTCCTCCACTTCTGCTATCTGCTTGTTACAGTTTTTAAGTCCCCGCCGCCACATGAAACAACATCAACGAGTTAGCAACCTACATGCTGAAAATTGCACGTTTCGGCGCATACATGAAGATTTGGATTGTGCAATATGGCAAGCCTGCTTGGTTCTTTAGGTGGATGGTTGTATATATTTACAAAGAATATGTTTGGAACATAAGCTTTCACAGGTAGGCTGAGAAGTGTGATACTCTGATGATTGGAGCACACCCTCTCTTCCCTCCAAAATGGGAACCACCACCCCGGTCTGCCAATCCATAGGTACTGTCCTTGACCTCCACGCGACACTGAAAATACGTGTCAACCAAGACAGCCCAACAATGTCCAGAGCCTTCAGCATCTCGGGGCGAATCTCATCCACACCCAGGGCCTTGCCACTGAGGAGCTTCTCAACTACCTCAGTGACCTCTGCCAGGGATATGGGTGAGGCTTCCCCCCGAGTCTTCAAATTCTGCCCCCTCTACAGAGGACGTGTGGGTGGGATTAAGGAGTTCCTCAAAGTGCTCCTTCCACTGCCCTATAATATCCCCAGTCCGGGTCTGCAGTTCTCCTCCCCTACTCAACAGAGCCTGGTTCAAGCCCTGCTTTCCCTTCCTGAGCCGTCTAACAGTTTGCCAGAACGTCGTTGAGGCTAACCGAAAGTCCTCCATAGCCTCTCTGAATTGCTCCCACACCCGTGTTTTTGCTTATGTGACCACCGAAGCCGCAGCCCTACGGGCCGCCCGGTACACGCCCGCTGCTTCAGGAGAACCCTGGGCCAACCAAACCCGAAAGGCCTCCTTCTTCAACCTGACAGTCTCCTTCACCGCTGGTGTCCACCAACGGGTTCTTAGGTTGCCGCCACGACAGGCACCGATGACCTTCTGACCACAACTCCAAGCAGCTGTGTCCACATTGGAGGTTTTGAACATGGCCCATTCGTATTTCATATTCCCAACCTCCCCCAGGATGCCCGAGAAGTTCTTCCGGAGGTGGGAGTTAAAGACCTCACGGACAGGGGCCACAGCCAGACGTTACCAATTCCCCCTCACTACATGTTTGGGTTTACTGGGTCTGTCCGGCAGCCTCCCTCGCCACCTGATCCAACTCACCACCAGCTGGTGATCAGTTGTCAGCTCAGCTCCTCTCTTCACCTGAGTATCCAAGACATACGGCCGCAGATCTGACGATACGACCACAAAGTCGATCATCGATCTGCGGCCTAGGGTGTTCTGGTACCAAGAACACTTATAAAACTCCCAATGCTCGAACATGGTGTTTATTATGGACAATCCATGACTAGCACAGAAGTCCAACAACAAAGCACCACTCGGTTCAGATCGGGCAGGCCATTCCTCCCAATCACCCCCCTCCAGGTTTCTCCATCGTCACCCACATGAGCCCTAGATGGTACCCTTTCCAGGACCCCACCCAGGCACTCCAAGGCCGGATACTCCGAACTGCCGTTTGGTGCACAAGCACAAGCCACAGTCAGAGCCTTCCACTCAGCAATTCGTAGTCGCATAGAGGCGACCCTCTCATTCTCCAGGGAAAACTCCAACACAGCAACGCTCAACCAGGGGCTTATGAGAATCCCCACACCTGCCCAGCGTCTCTCACCCTGGGCAACTCTGGAAAAGGAAAGAGTCCAGTCTCTCTCCTGGAGTTTGGTTCCAGACCCAGTGTCATGAGTAGAGGTGAGCCCAACTATATCTAGTTGGTACTGCTCCACCTCCCGCACTAGCTCTGGTTCCTTCCCTGCCAGAGGAGACATTCCACATACATACAGCAATCCACTGGTAAGAGCAAATTACCTTATCCAGCTAAATTAACGTCACGTCGTGTATTGTGTGCAATTATTTGAAACTAGTCAAAATTATTATCACAAGTTACAACTATTAAATTTGCATTATTATTATTTCACCCAGTTACCTTGCCCAAGCACCTAATCTTTCGATTAGTATCAACAAATTTAGAATCCAAATCAAGCCAAACATACTGCATAAATATTATAATTGTTCTCCCTTTGTCTAATCACTGTCTTGTTTGTTTATTTTACAGGGGAGAAGGACAGGGGGTTGAAGTTCCTTTCAGAGAGTGGTGTTTAACCATGTTCTCCTGGCAATTACTGCCACAGCCTCCAAAGTCATGACACAGAAGTTGAGTAAATGTCCTGGAATGCGGCAATGTTTAGAACTTGTTATAAGCCCAAACAGGGACAATATCAGGCTTGCTACAAAATAATTGTTCTCAGATCCAGCTGACACATTTGCATGGCTTTGCCGGGAGATAGAAAGCAAGTGCTCAAGAACAGAAAGTGTTATTATAAGAGTAAAGCTGTGTGCTCACTGCTGTAGTTCTGAGACTTACCCTGGGCAGGAGTGCATGTTACCCTGTCGGTGACAAATATGTCTGCAAACAGATGGACTGTACCAGATGGTGTCAAACTGCACATAAACTTGCTTTAATACCCATTTTCACTTCTCAGTTGTAATTGTGCAATACAGACAAATCTGACAACATAAGAGTAAACGAGTCTAAGATGGGTGATATAAAATACTGAAGTCAACAAAAGCATGACAGAAAAACAATCTTACTGATTATGTTCTTAAGTTACCCAGTTAGTGCTTCAATTGAGTAACATGAGATGAATTAGTGCAAAGAGAAAAAGATGGGATGTAGTGACAAAAAAACGTTCCTACAACAAAATAGTGAAATAAAGAAAAATCTGAGAACATAAGCGCAAAAGAGTCTAAGATCGGTCATATAAACATAGGCCAATAAAATCCTTGAGCTGCAGTTAGTACATAATGATTTAAATTAATTAGAGTGAGTTACTTTAAAGTTCTGTAACAAAACAGGAGAGAGCCTCCCTTAAAGTTCCAAAAGACATTCCTGTTTGAGTAGCATTGAAGTCACAGTCAAATAAATGCTGATCCACATAATGTGAGGCATGGCAGGATAAGGAATATCCAAAACCTTGAAGGCTGCCACAATTGGGGAGAAAATAATTATTTATTTCTGACAGAAACAAACTATAAACAGGTTGAAAATGTAGAATTGTTGGCTTCAATAAAACCACACATTTATGAGGACTATGGTTAGCTGCTCCTCAGATCTCCACATGTAGGTTAAATTGAGACAGCCACCTTAATACATCTCTGGACCACATTCATAGCTTTGTTTTCCAGGCAAAAACATGAATGGCAATTGTTAAATGTAACTATATATGGAAGTTCTCATACAACCATCGCCAGTCTGAGTTGATCTGGCACATATTAACTCTGGCAGCTGCATGCTTCATTGACATTGACTTGCCCAATTTGCCGATCCGTTCCACAGTCACACAAGCTGCTGTGATATCTATTTAAATAATGACGTTCTGCAAGAACTGCATGCAGCTATTAAATCGTTCATGGTTTTAACAGGTCTAATGAGCTCCTCCAGAACTAAGGTATAGACAGGCTTCACCTCTAGGAGACCGATGATTAAGTTGTGTTTGTCTTTTTTTTTAATCGATAAGTCATATCACAGAGTCGACATACCTAATTTATTGTTTTATTTGGCCTTTTCTTTTGCGGGGATTTAGCAATTTTAATGCCAGAGCTTGCTTCCCCACGTGCTGCAAATGTTCCACCAAAACATGTTCCTCTCTGAAACTCTTTTGCTAGGGCACGGTCGCAGCATACTGGGTTTAAGCGTCGTCCAAGACGACTGTGGACTTTTTGGAGATATGTATGGGCATCCACAGATTGTTCGGCCACTAGCTGCATGGCCAAGTAACAAGTATCATGGAGTTAAATTACAAATTGGTGAGAAAAGACGACATACATCTGTATTCGCGTTCCGTACCTTGCGTTTGTGTAGAGCATGCATTGGCCTTAAGGGAGTGGCTCTGACATGTCAAACTTGACTGTTGCGCAATCTGGAGATATACTGGCCTAATACAATCAAACATCCAGGATAGAGGTACGCACATAAAAACCACAATAACAAAACTGCTATAAACACAAATTCCATCTACATATTGGTTTCTAATTTGAGATTATAGAATAATGGATATTAGAACACTGTATTCTGTGTATTTAGAAATTTTAGATAAAAAATGTGTATCAGCTGTGAATTATCTGAGCTTATTGGAGTAAAGACATGACCTTGTAGAAGAAAACTCACAGCGGCTTGCCTTGTTCCACTCTGTAGTCTCCTTCATGGCTTCTCCGATCCACAAACACATCCACAGTATTGAAGATTGGGGAGAAAGACCTGCATTTAAGGGCATTTAGGATCACGCTGCAAATCCCAGTTAATGAATGGCTTTTAAAATTCCATTTTACAGTCAGTGGTATAGCCTACTGTTCTAAATATCCACAAATGAACACTTGTAAAACAAAGAAATTCTCACCCAATTTCAGGGTCTGCCCATTTTGGTTGCTTGATCAATTCTGGGGCAGTATAGTTGACCGGGGTGTATTGCGGCCATTCAACCTGCCAGTCCACTTTGTCATCGGGCACTGGGAAACGCTGCATCTCTGAACCCGGGTATTGAGAGCATCTGGACTTGAGATGGTGTGCTACAATTGGCATTGTGTTGGTGCTGGACATGTAAAGTTTCCAGGTGCTAAAGCAGACTCTGCAAGTTGTAAATAAAATACAACAGCGGGTCAGTGAAAGAGAGATCGAGGGACGGGAGGAAGAGAGACGAGCAAAAATATAGAATAAGTTATGGATATGGAATAACTTTCATACCTGATTTCTGGCGTGCAAAATGAGTAGGGAAAGCCAAGGAGTGCGAGTTTTATAGAAACTGACACAACCCAACTTTGGTTAGGTCTTATCATTCCTGGGCGAGCAGTCTCCTCTAACCCCACACCACACATATGTAATAGAAAGTACCCAGGAAGTATTTATTGACGTCACATATTCAGCGCGGGTGTGTTCTTCTTGAGATGTACAATCTTCTGCACGAAAACGTTTTTCTGCAACACAATGCTAGCAACTCAATATTTACAGAATACACGTTAGACGAATTATAAAGACTGCGTTCCTTCTGATGGAACCGTTCATAGTTAAAAACATTAAAAAAAAAATTTATATCTCTAAACGGAACGTAAATAAATATTTTTAATAGTTTAGCTGTCAACAGTCTTCACAACGCCCACTCTTTCACAAGCACTATGTACAAAGAGCGCGTGCTTAATTTGCCGTATTTTGACGTTGGTGAGCGGAGTTTACGTTGTTTCCAAATTCCATCCACCGATCGCTGGTACCCCGCTTAAACGGGAGTATCTGAGTTGTAAAACAGGTTCATCAATGGTTCCGTAATGTGCACGCGCATTTACGCCCCGTGTTGAGATCAGATCCGCGCCCTCGCACGGAATCCATTTACATTTAAGAAAAAGGGGCCTTGCCTTGATCGAATTGCCTCATTCATCAACACAGCTATCCAGTTGATTTAACCCTTCTAAGTAACTTATTTATAATCACAGTTGCGCCGGAGTGACACCTATACATTTTGAACTTAAATATACATTTTCATAGTGTAACATGGCAGATTCCAGCAGCACTGCAGCGATCGGAGGCACAGGCTCGCATAGTGGTGCAGCCGGGGTTGCTGGTACTGTTGCGCCTGAGGGAGCAACTGGAGCTGCGGGATCAAAAACAGGGTCGGAGTCTGTAAAAGGGCAGATTTTTGATGTCGGGCCCCGCTATACCAACCTCTCCTATATCGGAGAGGGGGCCTATGGAATGGTCTGGTAAGGTCTTCTTTCGTCATTGCATTATTATGGTGTAAACCCTAAACAGATTAGAACGGTTTTATCAGTTGTGCTACCTCTGCTGTGTTGCCTGTACAGGCTAGTATGATTGCTAGCAGGACCTTGTCTTCAATAAAGCTAACAAGTGTAACGTAACTAGATAGTTAAATCAATCCGCTATTATGGCACCTGCAGATTCTGAACAAATGCATTTGCTATATCTTCTATTAAAATTACATGGAAATATATCAGAATATTTCACAGGAAAATATGTACTAAGTTAATAAGTTTGCTTACTAAAATAAGTGTGCGTTGAAAAAATATGGCCTGCAAGAATTAACATGGATCAGCCAGCTAGCTAGCGCGTTAGCTGGCCTGTGTTAGTGTAACCAGTTGGCTACGATGTTAGCAACCCCGATCTTACGCTGTTTTATGGTCCCAGTAACATATTAGCCCTAGCGCGTTACGTTAGCTAGATTTACAGCATTGCAGGCGTGGCGAATTTGGTCATTATACAGGAAATGTGAACCGGTGAATTCGCAAAACCAGCGCCTATTTAGCAATTACCATTTATCCACTGAAACACGGTTCTTTTAGATCTAATGTCAATTACATAACATTTTGGTCGCTGGTATACATTGTCGACATTATTGAATTGAATTATCTCTGTACTAAGCAAAACCTTTTCTAGAGCTGCGCATGGAGTGGATTTGTAAACTAATCTAACTTTACACTAACAATAACATGCTCAAGCCCACACACGCCCCACTAGGGTAACGTTTGATTTAGGTAGATTATTTGCGATAATTTAAGAAGGGAAATGCCTTTTTTGCCTAAATACAAAAGTTAAGTGGAAATCCTTACTAAGCTATTCAGGCAGTTGTGGAAGAAAATACTTAAACGTAAATTATGCATTTCTAATGCCCTAATCACTCTCTTCCCTACTGATGTGCCCTATTTTCTTCCTTGTGTTAGGTTAGATAGGTGAGGACATATCTAATACATTTTTGGTCATACTGTAACATTGTAATACATTTTTTTGTCAAAGTGTATTGATAAACATTTTCCTTGTGTGTATCTTAAGGTTTTTTTTAAATAACACAGGAAATCTACCTTAAATACACTTTTTTGGGGGAACCATTGTATTAATCTTGTTTTAACTTGTGGCCTGTTGGGCTGTGTGTTAACTATCTTTGTTTTCACTTTCACCCACTCTGCTCTTCCTAGCTCGGCCATGGATAACGTGACAGGACAGCGTGTAGCCATTAAGAAGATCAGTCCATTTGAGCACCAGACGTACTGCCAGCGTACCCTGAGGGAGATCAAAATCCTTCTGCGGTTCCACCATGAGAACATCATCGGTATCAATGACATCCTGAGGGCTCGTCGCATTGAGTGCATGAGGGACGTGTATCCTTTTCCTAGCCCTGTGCATTCTTTGTGTGTCTTCCTCTGGGTGGTTTCATACGTTTTCCTTGTCCTCTCCTTGTCAGATAATGTATGACACATTTGGAGTCAATTAGAACCGTTATATGCTAGCTGTTCAGAAAGACTTTCATGTAATTCTACTTTCACTCATTAGATACAAAAAGGGGAAAAATTACCACTTTGGCAAGTTAAAACCAGATGGAAAATAGATCTTAGAGTCTTGACTACAAGTTGGTATCACGGCATTTCTCCCAACACGGCAGTTCACTGACATGATCTGAAATTTATATTTCCTTGCGTTATATATGCAAACACAATCCACTCTGAATCTTGATCTGACAAAGGTATTTTTGTTTGAGTACACAGATCATGATTTACAAACGTTAAAACCTAACCTTACTTCTATTGTCTGATAATTTGTCAATATCACGAGAGCTCTCCAAGGCACTGTAATATTAGGAGTACCCTTCTCGAGGGTCCGGTCCAGTATGGCTAGTTGTAATAGCTAATAAATAATGCTTTCTTGTGGCACCCAGTATGTGATAGATGGGTCTTCTGTTGTGCACCTTGACTGGCAACCCCTGTGGGATTCCAGGTACATTGTGCAGACGCTGATGGAAACTGACCTCTATAAGCTGTTGAAGACACAGAAGCTGAGCAATGACCACATCTGCTACTTTCTCTACCAGATCCTGCGAGGTCTAAAGTACATCCACTCGGCCAATGTGCTCCACCGTGACCTCAAACCATCCAACTTGCTCATCAACACCACCTGTGACCTCAAGGTCAGCCGCACTGCAACCTCACCCGGCCAGGGGGGGGGGGGGTGAAGGCACAATCCAGGCCTTGACGGGGTTACTCAGTATTACTCTGGTTTAAGCTTGTGTGTTAGACTCAAGAACGTAGCAAACGGTTACAATCGGGGGGGGGGGTCAACGTTTTTTTTATCCTGAGTGAGCCCGGGTTCCTATATACAATTTATTGGAGAGGCGCGAGCCGCATGCAACACTTTATCAATGCATGAGTAGGTTAGCTGGGAACAGTAGGCTATGGTTGTGTATAATTTCGGTGTATGTAGAGCAATATGCCCAACAAACTGGCATGACTGCAAGTGCCATTAAGTGCAGCCCCCGTTCTCACTCACCTCTACCACTGAACTATCAGTCTTCCTGCCGTCTTGTTCTTTTGCTGTATTCTGAATATCTCAGTGAATAAATTACAGCATTTTATAACAATTGGTGCCATGCATACACTGAATATTTATAGTATTACCGTCTCTAAGTACTTTCAACTTACTATTATTTTTTCACTGCCAAAAACTGACCACTGACACAAGCTTTCCTCTTGCTATGTCGACGAATTAAATCTGAGTTAAATAAAGGAGACCTCTGACCTTTAAATAGAAACAATGCTTACTACACTTATGATGGGAGTTTAATATTGTTCAGTTTCCCAATCAGCTAAAACTACATGAATGCATCAACTACTGAATACAAAGTGTTAGTTTTATAAGTTTTATACGAAACGATCTTATAAAACGGTGGTTATAATCATTTAACTTGGCATGCAAAATAGAGGGCACATAAACCAATGGAAAAAGTTAATAACCACGATAGGACTTATATTTCACCAGCTAGCCTATTAGCTAGTACCGTGTTTTTTTACTGGTGTTATGTATTACTATTATTTTTGAGCAATGCTGGTTAAAGGATATGTGGGGAGAATTAGGAGAATAGCCAGAAAGTGCGTGCATTAAGGTGCATACATTTGGGCCGTCATTGTGGTAATGTTAGTAGTAGCCAGTGGTGACTCTCTAACTAGCAAGCTGACACACAGACCCAGGCCATGGTCATAAGTTAAGTAAGTTGTCCTGTATTTAATTCAGCAACAACGCACTGGGTTAACGAACTAATTGGAAAGTTAACACAATTTCACTTAAATTAGGCCTTTATTTTCAAGAACAGGGTTAATGTCTTCACAATTGCGTTACGGTCTATCTACTCTTCAGGATAATTTGAATGTACTGTAGTCTATCCGAATTGCCAAATCATCACAAGATTGTCGATGTCAGAAGTAATGGTAGGACCCACTTTAGGGATGTTCGTGATTTATTGTAATCAGGGTTTGAAATTAACACCCGCCACTCGCCACTCGCGGGTAGATTTTCTGTTTGGTGGGTAAATGTTTGTACTAGTATAAAAAAAACTATGCGCAAAGTCTTTACTTCGTTTTGGTGTCATTTGCGCTTGCGCTGTATACTGTCCTCTGCTTTCTGTGTCGGAGTTTGATACACAAACACACACACACACACAGGTTCGAGCTAGCCACCGGTCTGCTGCTAGCTGCCGGCTAATTGGGCGAAAATTGCCACATTCCATTTCCGAATTCCACTTGTAGGTAACGTTGACATTAGGGCACTGGGACTATTTGATGAGTTACCAGCGGCGTTATCATTTAATTTTGCCGACAAGTAAGTTCTTTGCGATTATGACAGTTGAGCGTTTACTGTTAGCCCCTACTTGTTACCTTTTCTTTATAACATAATATTAGCAATGCCAATACTGCAGTGGCCACGACATAATTAACCTTTAAGCACAAATGTGCTTTTGTTTTCGAACATGAGACCAATTTATGAATGGTTGTTTTGAGGAGGGGGCCAATGCCAAGGTCACTGAAAACGACAGAAGCTGAACTCAAGCTTCTTCGTAACAGTTTGTCTTTGAGCTGTAGCTTACTGGTTCATGTGAAATCAATTTATAAACGTCCTATATCTAAGCCCCATCATTTATGACCAAACAGCAGTGACAGTAGTTGTAAGATGCTGGCTACAGTAAAAGTAGGCTATTATGTCTGGAATTGATTAACTGTTAGCAATTGTATTTATATAGAATAATATGATTGATTTGTTTTTTGCTCTTTCCTCAGGATCTTGTTTAAGTTTGTATGCAACATAATACCTTAACTCCATGCAATGTAGGCCTACTGAAACTAATGTATATGTGACACAAAAATTACATTTATTATTTTGGCCGGTAAAAAATATGATTGAACGGTGGATTGTTTCATCTACCAGTCCCCTTGGCCGGTGAGTCAAAAAGTTAATTTCGGACACTGATTGTAATTGTATTACAAGCTTTGTTCAGGCAGAGCTGAAAAACCCCCCACAATTTAATGTTTTAAAGGGGCCAAATTATGCACATTTTCAGGTTCATACCTTTATTTAGGAGTTTTACTAGAATAGGTTTACGCATTTTAATATTCAATAAACAATTTTGGAATTTTGACGGTATTATGACTTAAAAGAGCAAACAAAAAATTTAAAGACTCCACTGTTTCTTTTTATGCAGGTTACATTAGTCCTAATCGGTTTAATTTTTAGCTCAGTCTTTTCCTCTATTTTAACGCTACGGGACACTTGAAGATTTTACCCTAGCTAAATTAATTTATCACTGGTTAACCGTCGTTGACATGGACTTGCTGCTAGGCTACCAGGCTAGACTTGGAGTAGAGCTCATTTCTGCTTTCTGGCCGGTAATTGCAGCTAGCATCTTCTACGCCTGGAATGGCACTCGAATACTCCGTCGGTCAACTGTTCAGTTTAGATAACTATAACACTCCGACATGCACCTCATTAATTAAAGAACTTGGATTGCTTCGCCGACCCAGCGACGTCACAGAGATTCGGACGAATGTTTTTTTCCCCTCTGAGTCGCAGCACTCCATTCCCTCTGTCATGACGGAAAGAAAATTCCTCTGCAACCAACACACACACACTCTAAATGACTTTGCTGCTCAATCAAGCTACTCCTCCAGGCTGTGTACCTGCAAAAGCCTAGATCTTTAGAGCAGGGTGGTGGGCTCGCCATTCTCCACCGTACTGACTACAAGATTAAGCTAATTTCCGTGAACAATAACGTCATTTGAATGCCTTGCATTCCAATTGGTTGGTTTTCCTGTGATGCAAGGTGTGCTTGTCTACCGGCGTCCAAAAACATCTTCTGCGTTTCCAGGGCTCCAGACTGCCACCAATTTGGTGGCAAATTTGTGCTACTGCCACTAACTGAAAAACTTGTAGTGTGAAATGAAAGTGAAAGCTGTCTGAAGACTTTGTAGTGTCTATGCCATCTACTTTATTGTTAGGGGACATTAACATCCAGTATTTCCAAATCCTCCTCAGACCCAGAACAATAACTGATTTAAATGTCCTTTATTTATTTTTTTTTACATGCCTTTATTTTCAACTTTAGGATGAAACAAATACAGTGCATCTGGAAAGTATTCATACCCCTTCACTTTTTCCACATTTTATTATGTTACAGCCTAATTCCAAAATGGATTAATTACAAAAAAATTCCTCAGCATTCTACACACAATACCGCATTATGACAAAGGGTAAAAAGTTTTTTTGCATTTTTTGCACATATGTACATGTGATGAGTTTTTTATTTTTAATATAAGTATTCACACCCTTTACTCAATACATTGTTGAAGCACCTTTGGCAGCAATTATAGCCTCAAGTCTTCTTGAGTATGATGCTACAAGCTTGCCACACCTATTTTGGGGCAGTTTCTCCAATTCTTCTTTGCAGATCGTCTCAAGCTCCATCAGGTTGGATGGGGAGCGTCGGTGCACAGCCGGTGTGCTTAGGGTCGTTGTCCTGTTGGAAGGTCAACCTTCGCCCCAGTCTGAGGTCCAGAACGCTCTGGAGCAGGTTTTCATCAAGGATCTCTCTGTACATTGCTGCATTCATCTTTCCCTTGATCCTGACTAGTCTCCCAGATCCTGCTGCTGAAAAACACCCCCACAGCATGATGCTGCCACCACCATGCTTCACTGTAGGGATGGTATTGGCCAGGTGATGAGCAGTGCCTGGTTTCCTCCAGACATGACGCTTGGCATTCAGGCCAAAGAGTTCAATCTTGGTTTCGTCAGACCAGAGAATTTTGTTTCTCATGGTCAGAGTCCTTTAGGTGCCTTTTGGCAAACTCCATGCAGGCTGTCGTGCCTTTTACTGAGGAGTGGCTTCCGTCTGGTCACTTTACCATAAAGGCCTGATTGGTGGAGTGCAGCAGAGATGGTTGTCCTTCTGGAAGGTTCTCCCATCTCCACAGAGGGACACTGGAGCTCTGTCAGAGTGACCATCGGGTTCTTGGTCACCTCCCTGACCAAGGCCCTTCTCCCCCGATTGATTAGTTTGGCCGAGCGGCCAGCTCTAGGAAGCGTCCTGGTGGTTCCAAACGTCTTCCATTTGCGAATGATGGAGACCACTGTGCTTGTTGGGACCTTCAATGCTGCAGACATTTTTTTGTACCCTTCCCCAGATCTGTGCCTCGATACAATCCTGTCTCAGAGGTCTACAGACAATTCCTTGGACTTCATAACTTGGTTTGTGCTCTGACATGCACTGTCAACTGTGGGACCTTATATAAACAGGTGTGTGCCTTTCCAAATCATGTCCAATCAATTGAATTTACCACAGGTGGACTCCAATCAAGTTGTAGAAACATCTCAAGGATGATCAGTGGAAACGGGATGCACCTGAGCTCAATTTTGAGTGTCACAGCAAAGGGTGTGAATACTTATGTACATGTGATATTTAATTTTTTTATTTTTAATACATTTGCAAAAAATTCTAAACTTTTTTCACTTGGTCATTATGCGGTATTGTATGTAGAATGTTGAGAATTTTTTTTTTATTTAATCCATTTTGGAATTAGGCTGTAACATAATAAAATGTGGAAAAAGTGAAGGGGTTTGAATACTTTCCGGATGCACTGTAATAGCAAACTCAACTAGAAAATGCATTTCCATTAGCAAATGCTGATGTGATGCGTCCAGTGATTGGACTGACCACCTTACCGCAGCACAAGTGGAGTGCACATTTTAAAACGTGTCTTAAGCAAGCGGCTCATCTACCCAGTTGTAAACATTTAGTGAGTGACAACATTACTCAGTATTAAGTTCTTGCGCAATCCCTGTTTTCGTACTGTTAGTTTTTCTACGGAAAGTTATACTCTGTCTATAGCCCATCAGGCCCACTTTGAGTGATTGCTGTGCCAAAGATAGGTTAAATAGCTTTGCATCATAAAGAAATTTTTTGGTTTTGAATTAAGCAAGTTAATCAATGTCATGCTCTTTTGTTGCCAAGTTCACTGCAAAAGGAATATTATTTCTTACCGTATAATGTGTTGTCTAGTTGACATATACGAATAAGGGATAATATATTGTACAGTGTATATTGTAAATTATTAGTATAATGCCAGTGTTTCCGCTATATGGACATTCAGTAACGGCGTCCTGCCACCGCAAAATTATTGCCGCCACGGCTTCAGAATTCCCAATTGAAAGTCGCAATTACACGACCCTGCGGAGTCCGCTCCATCCACTTTGCTCAACTGGAACAAGACAGGACATCAATCAAATAGACAGCAGTACAGCATTTTCTCTTCAGGCAGAGTGACAAGCAGGGCAGAGGATAGGATTAGGCTACGTTACCAGTGAACAAGAAAAAAGTAGATTTAACTATCTAACGTTGAGTTAAGTTAAATTAGATTAGATTATTATAAAATCTATTTATGTTCATGGCCAACTGTTTAATAATCGGGAAATAATGTTCCAGTTAACGTTAGCGAACTCTATGGAGGATGGAAAGTGACAAATCAGTCAAATGTTGAATTAAATCCATCAATTAATACATAAATAAATCCATCAATAAATACATAAATACTTCTATCTATCAATAAGTACATACATATTATGCTTTAAATACATAGATATAACCTTCAATAAATACATATCAATCAATCAATCAATAAATAAAATATGTATTGAATAATTTATTGTACATTTTATTTAATTCTTTGACATGGAACGATGTATTTATTGAAGCATATATTGAAGGATTTATTTATTGACACATTTATTGAGGGATTTATTTATTGAAAGATTTCATGCCCCAACATGCAAAGTAGGGGTTGGTTTACACTTAGCTAGCTGTTCTGATTGAACAGCAGTGGGATTGAATAGTACACTAACATGCTTCTTGATAGCAGCTACAAAACTAATGAGTTATTATTGGAACAAAGAAAATAGGGATTAAGCCTGGCAGATTTAATTGATAGTGGTAACCGACCTCGAAGACTTTGTTGACAGGGTTGTTGAAATAGCTAGGACGGCTACCGTGAGCAATATGGACGTGCAAGTTTATATGGCGTGACCTGCAGACGATTTAGCATAGTTAACGGTACTGCTACGAGATTCCTCTTTATTTGTTAGCAACCTTCATTCTAAGCGGTATTAAACCAACAGATGTTGCTAGCATCTTATAGTGTCTATACGAACCATTCAAATTTGATTGGAACAATTTACATAACTCCTATGCATTAAAAGCTCACTGCAAGGCAATTTATGATAGGTTTCGAATGAATTAACGTTATGAATCACAGACAGTTCCTTTATCAGACTATGATCTAGTCCTTGCGATTATCCACGTAAATTGCTTACTTTGACCTAAACAACCTTGAACTACCTAAACTGTTGACTGTTAGGACTACCGTGGCCTACCTATCAATGTATCGAAGTAACTAGTCAGCAGACTAGACACAGACATTACGCTGAAAATGCTGGTTGTGAGTGGTTCGCAACACTGACAGTCTGCAGTCCAATCAGAACCATCCTAATTTGCATGTTGGGGCATGAAATCGTTCAATAAATAAATCCTTCAATATACAGTATGCTTCAAAAAATAAATCCTTCAATAAATGTGTCAATAAATCATTAAATAAAATATACAATATGATTCAATACATAGTTTATGTATTTATTGAAGGATGGATGTATGTATTTATTTAAGGATATATGTATGTATTTATTGAAGGATTTATTGAAGTATATATTAATGAATTTATTGACATATGTATTTATTGATAGATATATGTATATGTATTTATTGATGGATTTTATGAAACATTTATTAATTGATTTGTCACATCCTCCATAGAACTCAAGTCAGTAAATCATTACAGGCCTACTGGTAACGTTACTAATAAACGTAGCCAACGATGTTTATATATGTTATGTATTAAAATATTCCTGATTGCATTTTCTGAAGAGTTTGTTAAAATATGGCTCCAAGATTAGAAGAAAAATATGCGTGATGTCGATGATGAGGAAGCTAGTCAGGTAACGTTACTTTTTTTTTAACTAGGGTCGGGAGCATAGATATAGTAAGCATAGATATCTCGTTGGCTGCGACTGTATGTCGCCGCTATGTGTCTGCAGATCCGCCATCTTGGAGTGATCAAGATCCGCCAGTAAACAAATACAATGTGTATTGGGAGAAGCTGACAAAATCGACTAACTCGCTTAATTCTGAAGTTATTTTCATAAAATTTTCACTGTCGGTCTTCGTTCCAACCCTCACCTATGGTCATGAGCTTTGGGTAGTGACCGAAAGAATGAGGTCGCGAGTACAAGTGGCTGAAATGTGGTTCCTCCGAAGGGTGGCTGGGCTCAGCCCTAGGGATAGGGTAAAGAGCTCGGTCTTCCGGAGGGAGCTCGGAGTAGAGCCGCTGCTCCTTCGCGTCGAAAGGAGCCAGATGAGGTGGTTCGGGCATTTGATTAGGATGCCTCCTGGGCGCCTCCCGTTGAAGGTTTTCAAGGCACGCCCTACTGGTAGGAGACCCCGGGGTAGACCCAGAACACGCTGGAGAGATTATGTATCTCATCTGGCCTGGGAACGCCTCGGGATCCTCCAGGAGGAGTTGGAAAGCGTTGCTGAGGATAGGGACGTCTGAACTACCCTTTTTAGCCTGCTGCCACCGCAACCCAGCCCCGGATAAGCGGCAGAAAATGGATGGATGATTTTCATTAAATTTACTTCCTTATAAAGGTGGGAAATTGAACATGGCATTGGTTACTTCTTGGAATTTAATTCAGTTACTGGGGGCAGATCTAATCAGCTGTATGCCAAAATATTAAACTTTTGATTGCCACAACTTCCACTGGGACATGCAGGCTCCGATTTATGAATAGGAAACATCTAGTGTAAATTATTTAGTATATCAGCTTTTGTGAGTTTGTCCAAAAATCTATTATATTGTTATAAAGCCATTATTTATTTATTATTAGGCTTATTCTCAGGCTGAAGTTAAAGGGGAATTTCACCCAACAACGAATTCATTTTTCTCGTCTTGTAAAATACAACTGGACAAGTGAAGTTTCATAATGGTGTTCTATATTTCAAACACTGACAGCGCACTCTGAGAAAGCACACCCAATGACATCAGAGGGTGTATTGTTTGTATTTTCTATCCTAAAAATGAATGTACCTTTCCAGTTTTGCACTTCTTGAAGAATCTGTACAATCACAATTGCTGTATAAACCTACAGCAAATATGTTTGTCCTCTTCTTAAGGTATTTCATTTGGCATGTGTCTATTGTTCTCTACATTAGAAAATCGACACGCTCCTCCAACTGATATTTTTTTTAAAGACTACAACAAGCAAGGGGGCCATCCTTCATGTTCTACTGTGCGTTACTGTTGCGGCTAGCTGTTTGTTTACAACCTGACGCCAAAGCATGGTCAACCAATCGTTAGACACCCCATTTCCTAGAGGGTGGTGATATAATTCTCTAGGATTACTGTGTGATGTGGTCCACTGTGAATGGCCAAACTAGATTTGAACGCCAAGCTTGAAAAATGAAAACAACGTGCTTAAAATCCTCTCGCTTGAGATCTTTTTGTTATTTAAGACAGGGATGTACTATAATTAACATTTGAAACGAAATATTAAGTGAAAAGGTAGAGTGAAATTCCCCTTTAAGAGAAGAAACAGTTCAGCCTTACACCCCAAGACACATGTTAACTCCACTTCTGCAGGCTGGACAGTTGCCATTACACAAACAGTGTCACAAATATTGTAGATCTCAAATATTAAATTCTTATCTTCAATAATTCACTTTAGACGCTGACAAAAACAATATAATATAATAATAATAATACAATACTATAATATAATGTTGTATTATAATATGATACCACAATACAATAATATAATACAATACTATAATATGGTAATAGAGTACTATAGTGTGTCAAGTGTTTGAGACCAATCTTCAGATAAATGGTGCTGTCATACGTAAACAAAATCTATTTGACTTACGTTATACCTAGTTGCTCTACAGCCAGAGTAGTTCCCTGTCTTAGACAAACTCAATTCCTCTCCATCTCACTTGTAAGCAACATGTTTTGTTCTAAGGATTAATATCCTTGAAACAGTACAGTTTTACAGTACTTTCTCAAGCGCCCACTTTCCAAACTTCACACTCTGCAATTGCAATGTGGTACTACCTCAACTAGCAGTAGTAGTAATTTTGTTTTCGGTCATTATTTTACATTTTCCAAAAGGAATGCACATAGAAATAAATTGGTAACAAAACCATTAAATCTAAAGGAAAATCAAACAAAATAAAAATGCCCAAGCATTCCTTAGTCTTATCTTTGGCGAACCTTTGACAAAACAAGGCCATCTCAAAATTACTTTTGGCATGCAGCTGAATAGTGCAGCCAATGCATTAAGATGTGCCTAAATATGGTTTACTAGATCTAGCTAATTCAGGCTAGCTAGCATGTATAATCTCATGAGCACAAACACATTCCAGCTGATCATTTTCTATAAAATACATTATACAAAGAATGAGGTCATGGTTAAGTAAATACCACGTTTACCCCTAGTAATGTAGTGCTTTACCAATTATTCAGCAACGTTATGTTTTCGTTGGGTAGCCATCATTACAATGGTGACAGGTCATTTTCCGGATAGTTTGAAGCGATAAGTCCATACTCACTAACTTACATAACAGTAAATTACATTAAATTGTTACTTGTTAAAAGTTATCCCGTGATGCCTGGTTTTAACGTTTCGCCAGTTTGTACAACCAAACGCTGCACATGCCTGAGGCATTTTGTCAAGCGGTCTAACTTACTCAACTCTTCAACTGTTGACCGCCCCAATATGGCGACCGTGTAGACGCACATCAAATCCCGAATGCGGAATCTACACATATCTATGGTTGGGAGGGGCTCAAGGTCCTGTTCCATGCCCGAAAGTTTTTTTATTGAAAGAAAATTGTTCTAAAATAATTTAACATTAGTGGTGGCTACTACAATATTTGAATGTTCTTAATCGGGTGACAAACTCAGTTTAATCCCGGGCCACATCAGCATTATGGTTACCCTCAAATGACCGGTTGTAACTGTAAGACTAGATAAATATATTTACTCATCTTATTACAGAATTGGCTCTGCATTCGATTATTATTGGTTTTAGTAAAAACTTAATTAATAGCTAGCTCTGAAAGCAGAAGTCTAGGAAAAATAACTGCAAGCAGACATTCAAGTGTACAACTATTGTACAATTTATTTAAAAAATGAGTTCAGTAACAAAAACACATGCTTGTGTGTGTATGTGTAGACACAAAAATTCTGTATGGGCACACACACTCATATTTTTCTGTTATTTTAACAAAAATCCCATGAATTTGTGAGATTAAAAAACCCTCATTACTCGTCCATCAAAGATCAAGATTTTTAAGTGAATAATAGTTCTTTTTTTTACCATCACACAAATAATATCAAGCACTATTTATTACATTAACTTTGCTTTGGTTGCACTTGAGAGGAGCAGAACTGTGGTACAACAAATAAATATGCTCTGGTCTAACGTGCAGTCTGTGGCACAAATTGTTTGTGTTCCAACAGCAATCTGCTGAGATCATGTGTGATCGATGGCAGTGGTGTGGCATTTTACAAACATATTCTGTTGAGAATGCAGGCTGCCTTTTAATTCTTGGATTTGTCGCGGCTTTTCTTGGTGGCCAAGGTTAGCATACTTGACTCCGTGTTTGGTGTCGTGCCACGGTAAATTGTATTCCTTGGACCCTGGCCACTGCCTCATGGCAAAGGAGACATACCGGCTAATCTTCATTAAGCAGAAACATGTGTTCGCTTTCCCATCTCATTAAATTGGCTTCTCTCTGCATTAACGTTTCTTTTCTTGGACATTTTGGTACTATTCATATTTTGTTTTTAATCACTCGGCTAGAGTGCTGCTGCTGGAAACTGCTGATATCGAGACGCTTCAGTGCACAGGTAACCAAATCGAGATGCATTGTGGGACATGTAGTTTATGGACACCACACTAGTGTAAAGCGGCATAGAATTGTATGAAAAGCAAATTATATTATTTCAAAGCTCTCGCGAGCCACATAAAGTTAGTTGCCGGGCCGGATTCGGCCTGCAGGCATTAAGTTTGAGTGATGAAATATTTGTGATGTGAGAGTTATATACTCATGCACAAATGTAACCTTACAAGCAGACAGTCAGGACAGGCTCTGCTCTGAGCATGCTACTGAGCATGAACGATCCACCTCTGGGCGAGTTTCCCTATGACAGATCCTCGGAGCTCTTCTCTACGAAAACAAGTAAAGTTTTGCCAGGCTGCAAACTTTGCCACTGAGTCAAACATACAGTGTGCTATGTAAGTGCCGGGTCACAGACATTATGTATGATTAAATAAATGTAAATACATGTTCTAAAGTTTGTGTTGCAGGCAGGTGCCGCTTTATTCTATATTTTTAATAACTTTTCGATATTAAATAATGAACGTGTACACCACCCAGGTACAACAACCCCACCGCCACTGCTGAAAAAAATTCAAGAGGACACACTGAATGCCTTACTCTTCGGGGTGAGAAGAGAACCACAGAGGTTTCCTTTTGCCTCTAAGTGTATTATGTTTAGTTATTATTAATAAAACCACCAAAACTATATTTGTAGACATTGTATTAACTGTGTTTTACTGACATAAATAGAGAAAATGAGTTGCATTTTTGGTGGCTATAAAAGTACACTGCAGAAACTTTTCTCTCTTCACCCCTCGTGAAAAATCCCCCCGTTTGACCACTATGAAAGCACTACGCATCTAAATGTAGCAAACCTGAAATAATAAACTTGTATTTTGCAATAAATAAAATGACATACATAATTTGATCTCATCAAGAGTCCGAGACAATCGGGCTGATAAAAAAGGGGCTAATGTGAATGAAACATAAAGGCTACATGGGGTTAGCTAACACTAGCATTTTAGCTGTGTTGTGTATATTGATAGGTTTCTAGTTTAGTTTCTTTAAGATAAACTTAGGCCAACAGAACGCTTGTTACAGTATGGGTTTGTGTATCTAAGTTTCAGTTGATTTTCTTTGAGGCCTACAGTTAAGCGAGACAATTCATAATTTCAGGTCCTTGTACCGTTCCTACATTCTAAATGTCTTGAACTTTACATAAAGCCTAAGGATCTTGAGTTGTGTTAGTTTTCCTTTTTCAATGTTGTGTTTTAACAAGGTATCACTAAAGAGGCGCAGCTCAGTCTGCTGAGTTTGTCAATCAGCTTTACAAAATACAAAACTGAACGGATGGTGGGTGGAGATTTCATGTGAAAGGGGAACTGAGTGTATTAAAGTAAAAGCTGTCTGTCCTTATCGTGAACATCTGTAGGCCAACTTTGCAGTTATCTACAAGCCAAACCATAACTAATTATGTGGTGCGTCAGTGATGACGCTCACATATTGAAATGCAGTGATTTTCTTCTTCTACTTGTTATTAGGTTGACTTTTGGCCGCCCGCAGTTTTGAATCTATCGATTTCATTCTTGTGCCGACATGTCCGGCATAATACCTTATAGTGCTTGTGTATACAGTGCATCCGGAAAGTATTCATACCCCTTCACTTTTTCCACATTTTATTATGTTACAGCCTAATTACAAAATGGATTAAATACACATTTTTTTCTCAACATTCTACACACAATACCGCATAATGACAAAGTGAAAAAAGTTTTTTTTTTTGCAAATGTATTAAAAATCAAAAAATAAAGTATCACATATACATAAGTATTCACACCCTTTACTCAATACTTTGTTGAAGCACCTTTGGCAGCAATTACAGCCTCAAGTCTTCTTGAGTATGATGCTACAAGCTTGGCACACCTATTTTGGGGCAGTTTCTCCCATTCTTCTTTGCAGATCGTCTCAAGCTCCATCAGGTTGGATGGGGAGCATCGGTGCACAGCCATTTTCAGATCTCTCCAAAGATGTTCAATCGGGTTCAAGTCTGGGCTCTGGCTGGGCCACTCAAGGACATTCACAGACTTGTCCCGAAGCCACTCCGTTGTTATCTTCGCTGTGTGCTTAGGGTCGTTGTCCTGTTGGAAGGTCAACCTTCACCCCAGTCTGAGGTCCAGAGCGCTCTGGAGCAGGTTTTCATCAAGGATCTCTCTGTACATTGCTGCATTCATCTTTCCCTTGATCCTGACTAGTCTCCCAGTTCCTGCCGCTGAAAAACACCCCCACAGCATGATGCTGCCACCACCATGCTTCATTGTAGGGAATGTATTGGCCAGGTGATGAGCAGTGCCTGGTTTCCTCCAGACATGACGCTTGGCATTCAGGCCAAGGAGTTCAATCTTGGTTTCATCAGACCAGTGAATTTTGTTTCTCATGGTCTGAGAGTCCTTTAGGTGCCTTTTGGCAAACTCCATATGGGCTGTAATGTGCCTTTTACTGAGGAGTGGCTTCCGTCTGGCCACTCTACCATAAAGGCCTGATTGGTGGAGTGCTACAGAGATGGTTGTCCTTCTGGAAGGTTCTCCCATCTCCACAGAGGAACACTGGAGCTCTGTCAGAGTGACCATCGGGTTCTTGGTCACCTCCCTGACCAAGGCCCTTCTCCCCGATTGCTCAGTTTGGCCGGGCGGCCAGCTCTAGGAAGAGTCCTGGTGGTTCCAAACTTCTTCCATTTGCGATTGATGGAGACCACTGTGCTCGTTGGGACCTTCAATGCTACAGAATTTTTTTTGTACCCTTCCCCAGATCTGTGCCTCGATACAATCCTGTCTCGGAGGTCTACAGACAATTCCTTGGACTTCATAACTTTGGTTTGTGCTCTGACATGCACTGTCAACTGTGGGACTTTATATAAACAGGTGTGGGCCTTTCCAAATCATGTCCAATCAATTGAATTTACCACAGGTGGACTCCAATCAAGTTGTAGAAACATCTCAAGGATGATCAGTGGAAACGGGATGCGCCTGAGCTCAATTTTGAGTGTCACAGCAAAGGGTGTGAATACTTATGTACATGTGATATTTATTTATTTTTATTTTTAACCCTCTGAGCTCTAGGGTGTTTTATTGCCGTTTTTGATATCTTTATATTTTAACTAATATTGCAGTCATTTCTGGTAGGACACTGAAGTAACACATATCCCCAGATTCAGTACAGTTGAGGCTAATCAAGTGTGACACTCAAACCACATTTCTGGACTGTAGAATATGGCATAATAACCATAATAAAACAAAAAACGGCCATTGAATTTCTTCAGTTTTATTAGCAAAACACAGCAAAAAAGCATGCAAGTACTCTTAAATTCAGTTATGATGTAGCCACTGGTGTATGGAATCACACTGAAGTGTCTGGAACCTTATAAGATCACTTTCCACTGAACTATTTACATTAGAGTGACCATTGTTCATACTCGTTTTGTACAGTCAAAATGTTCTACCATCCTGAAAAATGAAATCTTGTGGTCTAGAGGTCCCTAACTGTGATACTTGGCAGTTTGTGTAAAGTGGGGGGTCCTTACACTGCCATGTAGTGTATTTATTGCATAGTTTTCACTTCCTGTGGCCTTCTGGTGCCCTATCTGAATGTACGTTGGCTGGAACAATGGCCACAGGAGTGTGTCCATATTGCGTTTCTGCTGTGGTGTTATTCAGTTGCACCCCACACAGTTCAGTAGTGAGCAGCTCAACAAAGACCTGATGTGACATGTTGTTCTTGCACATACTTCTTTGTGGAGGATGAATGAATTGGTGACAGCAATGTCCAGAAAGTGGAAAGACGTAGGCGATTGTTGGGCTAAAAGACAGGAGCAGGAGCAGAGAGGTGCCTGCTGGTCTGTGCTGGAGGGTGCTTGCTGATTTACAGGGATGGCAGGCTTTGTTGCACTCTGTTGATCTTCAACACTAATAAAAAATAAAATAAAGAAATCAAAAATAAAAGAAATGTGTCACAACAATAACAGTAATAGCAATTCAGTTACAACATTTGTAATGAAATAAAACTTCATGCAGAGAACATGAACACAGACCCACTTTTTCAGGCAAGATTTGCATTTTACAACCCACCCCCATTCAGCCTAAATTTCACATTCTACCCTCTACACCCGACACCTTTGCAACCTCCCCCCACATTTACATTAGAAGCAAGTTACAATGTTGGCTATCACAAAACATCAATTGCATATTATAATTCAAACGAAATTGCAAACAAGTATCATTTGGAAAATTATAACAAGTTACCATGGCTATTTCTCAATATCATGGACTATTGTGATAGAGATAATAAAATTATCCCAGGTAAATTAGCTAAGTCGCGCCAGGATGCTTACTAGGCTTACTTACTTTCAACACACCATCGGCAAACAATAACAGGCTAACATTCCTTTCAATAAAAGATTGGCAATTAGTCACGTGCATCCAAATATTATTACAGTTTGAAACTACTTACTTGTCCTCAAATGGACCTATTCCTTTTCTAAAATCGTCAACATCTTGGGATTATTGGCTTGAGCGGCTGTATGAAAACGACGCGCTGTCCTCTCTCCTCACTTTGAAATATCCTCTCAATAGCTTCTTATCGAGTAAGTGTATCTTCTTCTAGACATAGTGGCTGGTAAAAGTAAAAAATACAGTTGTGTTGCGTCTCTTATCCACTGTATGATCCAATATGACATGATGCCAATGGAAAGGGTTTATCTTCATTGACATGCAGGCTGTGTCGACGGTCGAATGATTATCGTCGTAATTCTTTGGAGTAAACACTGGGAACTTTAAATCACGTGACCTAAACTATCTAATGATGTCATAAAACCCCGCGAAAATAACACTAGATCAATGGTTTATGTTGATAAGCGAGGGGCAACGCAACCTATGATAGGCTACGTGCAAGCAACATTCCCTACTTTTGTAGATCTGTGGAAAAGTATGCGAACAGCTTACATCGACCAAAATGGTCTTCAATTAAAGCTACAGGCCTCTAGTTTAAAACAAAAAAAAGAAATTGTCTCTAAATAAAATAGTTCGTTTTTTATTCAAGATTTTGTAGCGGATGACTGATGAGCGCGCCGGCGCGTCCCTCTGTCTCAGAGGGTTAATACATTTGCAAAAACAGTCTGTGATAGACTGGCGACCTGTCCAGGGTGTACCCCGCCTCTCGCCCAGTGTCCGTTGGGATAGGCTCCAGCCCCCCCCCCCCCCGTGACCCTGTACAGGATAAGCGATAAAGCTAATGGATGGGACATTTGCAAAAAATTCAAAAAAACTTTTTTCACTTTGTCGTTATGCGGTATTGTATGTAGAATGTTGAGAATTTTTTTTTTTTAATCCATTTTGGAATTAGGCTGTAACATAATAAAATGTGGAAAAAGTGAAGGGGATATGAATACTTTCCGGAGGCATTGTATAACTAAGTGATCGGTTCATATGTTATGTTCTTAATTATTATTTTTAATCGTTTTTTTGCCCTTATTGAAATTAATGGGGGGAGATTTTTTACAGGCATATACCGCCATCTAGCATAGATATGTATTTGCATGTTACATTTGTATATTGTCTGTCTTGGCTATTCCGCCGAACACCTGTTGTTCGAGAAATAACGGTTGATCTAGCTAACCTAGGATTCAATGCTAAAAGGTCCATCACATTAACCCAAGTCAAGGAATGTAGTCATCATTTGTGGTGTCCTGATTTGGTATTGAGGTTAACATTTGCATAATTTCCCATGAGGTACATGAAATACATTTTTGGGGGGCAACGTGACTGTGAACACTGTACTGATTAATGACTACTTCCCAGATGGCAGGTTTATGTGGAATGCATTGTCGGTGAAAGCCTGATCTTGTTAAAAATGAACCCAAACGGTAGTACTTCATCATCGTATGTGTCCACCATTATAATATGATGAAGCGGCTTTGCCAATCTAGCAGCAATTAGAACCCCTGTCAACAAACTGGGTCTGGACCACAGTACGCTTGTGCTCCAGGAACAGGTTCTGCGTGCTAAGGCGGTCAGTCAAATAACTGCGACGCATCAGATCGCATTTGCTCAGGGAAATGCATTTTCTAGTTATTATGTGATGCGTCAGTGATGACAGATCAGATCTTATCGCAAAGTCTTATTATTATTATTATTATTATTATTATTATTAATAACTAAACTACACCCGCAATTTTGCCCCAATCGATTCCATTCCAGTGCCAACATGTCTTGGGTATTACAGTGCTCGGAAGTGATCGGTTCACGTGTTGTATTTTGAATCATTATTTGAATCGTTTTTTGGCCTTATTGAAATTAATGGGGAGAGGGTTTTGGCTGGGGGAGAGATTTCACAGGCAGATACCACCATCTAGCGTTAGCGATGTTATGTAATTGCAAGTTATGTTAGTAGGCTATACTGACTATCTTGGCTTGTTGAATGACTCTGTCCGGTTATTATGTAATTATTATTAATAATAATAATAATAATAATAATAATAATAATAATAATAATAATAATAATTCATTTTATTTAGTTTTTAGTGCTTTTCTGGATATTCAGCGCTTTACACACATTGGTCGCCAATTAATAACACAGAACAAACTACGAATGGACCGACAGCTATCAAACACAACACTCAGTCTGAGTGATACCAGCCAATTTGCGCCAGACTTGCTCACCCAACATATTACGACAGACTCACACAGATAGGACAGACACACCGACTCCAGTTGAATTGGCAGTGACTGGTCAAGGCACTGGTAGGAGGATGTGGCATGTTTTTTGATGGTGGGAGGAAACCGGAGTACTCGGAGGAAACCCACACAAGACGCAATCATATACTGTTATCCTTAAGTTTTATTATTATTATTAGCCCCATTTTTCGGCACCTAACTACGGTGCATTTTGCTTCCATTGCAACGCCAAAATGTCAGTTCTAATGCCACGGACTGCGCTTGTACACAGCTAATTAATCTGTCCACTAGTTATTTTTTAATTGCCTCTTACACGCTTAATTTGCCCATAGACAATGCATGGGAAGAGGGTAAGACTTGAGGGGAGCTGGAATGAAGGACCAAGATGAATCATACCCGTGTGTATACTGTCATCTAGTGACCAACAAAATGTATACATGTACATGTTAGTCAACATTTTATTGCGGTCACTAGATGGCAGTATACGCAAGGGTATGATTCGGCAGTATACACAAGGGTATGATTCATCTTGGTCCTTCATTAGGGGCGTCAGAAGTGGGATCGCTAACTCATAAATAACAAAAACACTGCGCCAACAGTTCAGGACATCTGCGTGAATGCGCCTGTGATGATATGTGACGGTGTCACGGTATCGCTAATTATTTCATACTGAGTTAGCTAGTTTCTAGTTAGCATTAGTACCTAGCCATTCCCATGGATAGACGCATCCCCTCTCCTGCTGTAATGAATGACAATTGCATGGTGTTTAATGTTCACTAGCAACGTAGCAAATCAAGAAGTGAGTGTTATTGAAATAACTGCTTACAATAGTCAATGCAAACCACAAGGCATGCTCCAGTGACTCAACACTGTGTGAACTAACAATTCATAAAAGACGATAAAGGCATTGTACAAAGGCAACGCAACACTAGATATAATTTTGTCATTATGGAACGTCATACGCTAAGCCATGTCAGCTTGCAAGTTTATCAAGACAATAGACAATGTGCGTGCATGTAGCTAAGTGATCGATTCACGTGTTGTTTTCTTATTATTTTTAATCGGTGTTTTGCACCCATGCATTGAAATTAATAGAGAGCGCAGTTGTTCCATCTGTATGGTTGTAGCGCTCAACGTTCAGTCTTGTTAGATATAAACTTATCCGGAACAAGTTATATAATACGTGTTTACAGTAGCCCTATTTAAGTGTTGTAGAAATAACGATGGTGGGTCTAGTTATGGATCTAGAGCTTGTTTCGGAAATACAGCTGTTAGGATGAATAGAAAATATTGCATTACATTGTCATAAAATTCATTCTAATAATATAGATTAGTCCATTCCGCATAAACCGTGCCTTCATAATATCGTCCATTTCCCATAAACTACCTTTATTTCTACAATATGATTCTGGTAATTAATGGTGTGTTGAAATGCACGTGAAAGAAGAAAATAATGAACTAAAGTTATAATGCCCAAGCTATTACAGGAAGTTTTACACAGCGCTATTTGGCTGACCCTCAATCCACTTTGTTTAAGCTCTACTGTCATTGTGGATCGTCTGAGTAATTTTAATACTAATTAATTTAATACATGTGCAAACATATAGAGCTTAGAGAACAAAAATAAACGTTAGTAGGCTACTTAGTCATCGTATATGTCTACGACTACAAGAATGGGGGGTGCAAGAAGGGGTGTTTTCTGGATAATCTGGGGTTGTGTCCTGCACACCTAAAGCAGGTTCATAATGGATATATCTATTCTGATTTTAGTTAACTGGGTGTTGGTCTCTCCTCCAAAATGAGTAAGCTATTCAACAGAAAATTCACATTTGCTTTGTTATAATAATTCTTTATGAACGTGCTATATTGTAAAAAGTAATCAGATCAGGAGGACCAGTGTTGACATATAACTCATGAACTGTGTACAAATCGGTATTAAGCATGAAGCCTGCTCATTCGTAATTTGCTAGCCGCTCTTCACATGTGTGAGCAGATAATTATGTTGGTCTAGTCTATATAGCGAACTCTTTAACCTTGGCCCAAAAAGTTACCAGCCTTAGCAAAGCATCCCGTGGCCTCCCCAGTTCCGGCGCCACTGCAGCAGTAAGCGCCCCCTGTTAACAAATAGGGTCTGGACTGCAGTACACTTGCGCGTGCTAAGGCGGTCAGTCTAATAACTGCGATGCACCGCATTGTCTAGTTATTATTATTTTCATTATTACGAATTTTTTTGCCGCCTTACCTACGCCTGCAGTTTTGACCCTATCGATTCCATTCCAGTGCCCACATGTCTTGGGTTATGCAGTCTAGTGTGCTTACATGTAGCGAAGTGATCAGTTCATGCATACATTTTTTGTTATTTTTTATAGTTTTTTGTCCCTTTTTTAAATTAATGAGCAGTGTTTTCACAGTCATATGCAAATACATAACATCAACGCTAGATGGTTGTATGTTACGTTTGTATACCGACTGTCTTGGTTGTTAGGCCGAACACCTACATCAATGACTCTGTCTCTTGTGTCAGGATGTTCCCCTTTTTATGATGGGCAAATGTTGGGATAGCAGGCTGAAAGTCACAGTACTTACAGGTTTTGGGGAAACACGTGAGCAGTATGAATTTGACAGATGTGAGTTTTCTTTTCTTATTGACGGGGAGTGCCATCTGACAGTAACATTCTCCGCAGTCTTATATGGTAACAGAGCTCTCCCACTTTCAAAATGAAAGTAAAGAATTGCTCACGTTAATGAACAAATAACAATTAATTGTTAACAAAAAGTAACATGTACTAAATACAGCATGAATTTCCGCAAAGCTTTATTTAAACATTTGCAAAAATTGTAATGTCGCACCAACAGTTGAAAACAACATTAAGAGAATTTTTCTTCTCAAAAAGAGCTGAGGCTTATAATGCTAGCAGCAACTTCAAATATATTTAAATTTTAGAATGAAAAAGGATCCTCATAACCCGCAAATCCATAGACCGCAGATCAGGAGTCAGGGGTGAGTCGTGCATAGCTTGTAATGCACTTGTTTCATCGTTTTTGTGTGTGAAATTTTCCCACACTGGACTTTGTTTCAGCTCCTTTCATAGTTGAACAGCTCAACTGCTTCGATTTGAAGTGAACATCGGCTCTAACGACAAGTAGCTGCTGCTAGGAGAAGCTAATGTGATTACGTCACTCATATAAACAAATGCTTCTTAAAGGCACAGAACACATACGGGATACAAATACACCACGCGGTGAATTTCAACCAATGAGACAAGACTAGACCAGACCAGACCAACTGTTCAATTTAATGGTTTAATTTGAAACTCTTGATCGATTTAAATTCTTAATGAAGATTAAGCGGTCATCGATTAATCATTAACATCCCTAGTCGCAACATATAAATACAATGCCATGATGGAAGCGTGACTAAAGTGTTCCCACTGGTAACGTTATGTGCGCCATTATCCTAAAATCCTTTCCTTTTCCAACATGAGACAGGCCTACATTTTTGTAAAAATATTGCACACTGCTTTTTTTGTTGTATAAATTGTTTATGTGCTTAAGTTACCCTTTCTTCCATAGGCCTACTGTTTGTTTTCTCTACTTTCTGCGTTTCATACTTTCGGTGGAGATTGATAGTTTAACGCCACAGTAAATAGTAGTGTGGCTAAGACTACGCAATGTAGCGCAAATTTGTTCTAAGCGGGACTGGTGTATCTCCTATAGCCTAGGGGCCTAAAGTGATCAGGGGCCCCTAATTGGACATACTGTGAGTTGATGATTGAGCATATGCAATGGGGTCACAAATTGAAACTAGAAATGCATTTCCACAATAAAATGCGGATGTGATTGTGTTTCCACTGTTAGCAACCAGGCAGTGCGGGTGGCCAGCCCCCTAAAATAACCGCTGCAGCACTAGTACGTCCTCGTGTGTTGGTGGACAAAGCTGAACTGAACACAAGTGTAAACGCCAACTTGGGCCCAGTTACAACATCTGACTTCTTCCATTCATATAAATATTGTGAACCATATGTCATCTGTAGTCATCTTTAAATTGTATCGGTGATTTGAAGACAGATATAGATTTAATATATACAAGCTGCCGGCCAAACAGCCGACTACTCAATTAAGTCCAGCCGGCTACTCTATATTTGTATATTTTGATTAACAAGTTGCTATTTTCTATGCATGTACATTTACGACCACAATCCTCCAGTTCAAAACAATGGGAACATGATAGAGAAACTATCGACGAACATTCTGTCTTTAGCAAGCTTTAGCGTTGTCGGAACAAGCTTGAGGTTAGCTCGCTCGTTTGCTTTATGCTTTGACAAAAGTCAAGTTTCTGTAATTGAAAGGTAACGTGCAAAACCTGATATGCCTTTTCAGAGAGGTGGCTTTTTTCACGCAAAGAAAGCGAAATGGATTAATTTGGAGATGTGACTCGTCTATCCTGAGGTGATCGATCCATTCTAGGCGAAGGACGGTTATTATAGAAAGACTTTTCACAGCCTATATATTTTTTTACCACTTTGTCTTTGAGGCAGAATATCTTAACTAATTCAGCCCATTAAATTGACTGAAGTTTGCTAACTTTGAAATCGGTGTAAAACAAGCTAGCTAACTGTATAGTAAGTTATGTATCATATCAGTATCATAGCAAATTGGCAAATGTTTATATCATTAATTTAATTTAAAACCAATGCATAAGCTTGATAAACCTGAGTGAA
Organism: Galaxias olidus; assembly: GCA_026901105.3. Classification (NCBI taxonomy): domain Eukaryota; kingdom Metazoa; phylum Chordata; class Actinopteri; order Galaxiiformes; family Galaxiidae; genus Galaxias; species Galaxias olidus. The sequence goes on from JAPMUY010009473.1 coordinate 73,137, forward strand.
GGTGTCAATATATAAATGGTGTCATGATTCTTAATTACAAAAGCTCTTATCAGTCAGGAATTGGCGTAGTTTTACATTTTAAAGGGATAGTTCACCCATTGTTAAATGTTTCATCATACCACTGCTGCATTTTACACATAGTACTCTATCGCCATTTAGCCTTTCGCAATCAAAAAGCAGTATCACACCAGTTGGGAAAATGACTATATTGTGTAAGTCATTGTGGTGTAAATACTGGTGTTCCAAAAAATAGGGGAATTTCTCCAAAATGTATACTCGTACCCGAAATTGTTCCATATACTTACATAATTTAGCATAAACAATATATATATTTTTTTTACCAGATGAGTAGGATTTATTAACAGACTGGGAGGGCAAAAACGCACAAGAAGCCTAATTCACCTTTACAATAATTCACTAGCCTACATGTTTAGAATCGGGTAGGCAATTAAGATCAGTGTATGTGATGAAATAGTGGCATTAGACCAGAGGTCCATTTAAATGTAGCGAGGGGTGGTGGGGGGGGGGGGTTGTCGGTGTCGCTGGCTACTACATATTTAGTATACATATCTATTGTCTTAAGTGTTAATGCTCGTTCAATACTCATTATTTTACCATTGAAATACATTTGAAATTAAGTTAAAACTGTGCTGCCGCCTGTTTAAATAGCCTACGTGTATCAGCCAGTCTGTTCTGTTCATTCTGACACTGCTTTGTGTTGTTGGATTTGGCCGTTTCAAACGCGCAAGGTTAACAAATAAAGAGTTAGTTTTGCAGCAAGTAATTATTTATTGTGCCTAAGGTTATAATTGTTAGCTAAGCACACTTCAGCTTGCTAACATCCACTTTAACAAATATAATTCAGTATAACCATGGAATAATTAACTCGTTGTTGACGGTACTCCCACTACATAACATCCAAATTGTGAAGATTAGTGTTCTCTAAAAAAATAAAATAAAAAATAAAACCAGTGTTGTATACCTTATGGAAACACTATAGGTGTTAGCCACTATCCAATTCAAGTCACCACAATTCTTTTTTAACGTTAAACAAATACAACTGAACTCACATTCAGTACGCAGTGTCTTACAATTAGCCCAAGTGCAGGTGGATAACCTTACTTAATGTAGAGCTATGGAGAGTCCATCGTACACGAACTTGGGCGATGTATTAAGCTTTATGAAGATCATTCTGCCTTAACTATCTCTCTTTGTGCTCGTCATCACCTATATTTGTTATGTTAGTCTCTGTAGTCAAACGCCTTTGCACAAAGCTAAGATTCAAAGTTATTCACACCGTGGCCGTAATGAGACTAATTGCATTGTATGGCTAGTTAGTTACTATAGCAAACTATAATTAAAGGTATCTACTTGTGACACTAAATATACCACATAATCTACATGCATTTATGTCATTATTATTAGGATATCTTGAAATGCATTATCTCACAAACGTATACATACTATGCTAATTATAATTATAATTATGGTATACTAATCCTTGAGGGGAGCTGGAATGGAGGACAGAGATGAATCATACCCTTGTGTATATTGCCATTTAGTGACTGCAATAAAATGTTGGTTAACATATATATGCATACAAGCTAGATAATAAATTTCCTCTGGTAAAAACACAAGTAGCCTACCTCAGTTTTAGAATTTAATTTAAGAAATTGCGGACGACAATTTGTTAGAAGGAAGAGTGACATAATTTGGCTAAGTGTTCTGTTTAGCTAAATGTCTACACGGCTTACTTATCGTTCCAAAACCAATCCAAAAGCAAATACTTTAATTATGTAATTATTATCTTTGCATGAAGAAAATGGAACTATGAAACTTTGGCTACTAAGCTTGCAAGCTGACATGGCTTACCGTATGACGTTTCATAATGCCAAAATTATATCTAGTGTTGCGTTGCCTTTGTACAATGCCTTTGTCATCTTTAACAAATTGTTAGTTCACTACACAGCATTGACAGTCAATGCGGCGTGCATTGTGGTTTGCATCATTGACTATTCTAAGCAGTTATTTCAATGACACTTCTTGATTTGCTACATCGCTAGTGAACATGAAACACTATGCAACTGTTGTTCATTACAGCAGGAGGAGGAAAGCATCTATCCATGCCTAGGTGCTAAAACTAACTAGAAACTAGCTCACTAAAGAATAATTAGCGATATGGTGACGCAGTTACATATACTCACAAGCGCATTCGTGCAGATGTCCTGAACTGTTGGCGCAGTGTTTCTTATTCAAGAGTTTTCTGTTCCACTTCTGACGCCATGTTTACATGTCTAATATCGAGACGGAGTCATTCATTAATGCAGCAACCGGTGATAGGCGTAGCCAAGACAACCAGTATACAAACATAACAACTTGCAAATACATAACATCAATGCTAGATGGTGTTATATGCCCGTGAAAACTTTCTCCCAGTCAAAACACTGTCCCCAGTCATTTCAGTGGCCAAAAATCGATTGAAAATAATAATAAAAAATATAACACGTGAACCCATCACTTAGCTGTATGTAAGCGCACTAGACTGCTATACCCAAGACATGTCGGCACTGGAATGGAATTGATTAGGTCAAAACCGCAGGCGTAATTAAGGCGTCAAATATAGGCATTTCAATATACACAGGATATGATGTTATAATATCCATTACGCCATACTCCAAGAGGAGCCCTTCAAAAGACAATATTTTAGAATGGAGTTGGGTTGAGAGCAGATATGTCATTGGGGTTTTCAAGTGGGCACCCTCCTTCCCGAAAGTTTAGTTAATTTGAGCCCACGACACCTCCAGAAGGCTTAACGGTGCGCAATGACGTCTCAGAGCCACCCCCCTCTATATCCGCTCTCGGCACGGCCAGATATTAAGAAAGAAAAAAAACATTGTTTATAAACCGAGAGTTTATAAATAGAGAATATCCCTATTACCTATTCCTGCAGGCACTTTCTGCCAACTCTGCTGGGATACTTACCCTGCTAACAAAATAGGTTGCCATAATGTAAATGCAACGTTGCAGTTAAGTTGCAGAAGTTGCAGCAACGTTACGTTGCAACATCACATGTTCGCCACAATGAAGGTTTCGCAGACGTCACAGGGAGGTTACTGTGCAACGTTACCACGACATTGCAGTAACGTCATGGCAACCTCACCTTGTTACGTTGCAGGCAGGGTACAGTGCAGCGTTGCCACGACATTGCAGTAATGGCCTTATTCCAAAATTGATAAAATTCTTTTTTTTTCCAAAAAATTCTACACACAATACACCACAATGACAACGTGAAAAAGGTTTTTTTGCAATTTTTTGCAAATTTATTAAAAATAAATAACTAAGAAATCACATGTACATAAGTATTCACAGCCTTTGCCATGAAGCTCAACATTGAGCTCAGGTGCATCCTGTTTCCACTGTTGATCCTTGATGTTTCTACAGCTTAACTGGAGTCCACCTGTGGTAAATTCAGTTTATTGGACATGATTAGGAAAGGCACACACCTGTCTATATAAGTTCCCACAGTTGACAGTGCATGTCAGAGCACAAACCAAGCATGAAGTCAAAGGAATTGTCTGTAGACCTCCGAGACAGGATTGTCTCGAGGCACAAATCTGGGGAAGGGTACAGAAATATTTCTGCTGCTTTGAAGGTCCCAATGAGCACAGTGGCCTCCATCATCCGTAAATGGAAGAAGTTTGGAACCACCAGGACTCTTCCAAGAGCAGGCTGGCCGTCTAAACTGAGCGATCGGGGGAGAAGGGCCTTAGTCAGGGAGGCGACCAAGAACCCGATGGTCACTCTGTGAGAGCTCCAGCGTTCCTCTGTGGAGAGAGGAGAACCTTCCAGAAGGACAACCATCTCTGCAGCAATCCACCAATCAGGCCTGTATGACAGAGTGGCCAGACGGAAGCCACTCCTTAGTAAAAGGCACATGGCAGCCCGTCTGGAGTTTGCCAAAATGCACCTGAAGAAAATTCTCTGGTTTGATGAGACAAAGATTGAACTCTTTGGCGTGAATGCCAGGCGTCATGTTTGGAGGGAACCAGGCACCGCTCATCACCAGGCTAATACCATGCCTACAGTGAAGCATGGTGGTGGCAGCATCATGCTGTGGGGATGTTTCTCAGCGGCAGGAACTGGGAGACTAGTCAGGATAGAGGGAAAGATGAATGCAGCAATGTACAGGGACATCCTGGATGAAAACCTGCTCCAGAGCGCTCTTGACCTCAGACTGGGGCGACGGTTCATCTTTCAGCAGTACAACGACCCTAAGCACACAGCCAAGATATCAAAGGAGTGGCTTTGGGACAACTCTGTGAATGTCCTTGAGTGGCCCAGCCAGAGCCCAGACTTGAATCCGATTGAACATCTCTGGAGAGATCTGAAAATGGCTGTGCACCGACGCTTCCCATCCAACCTGATAGAGCATGAGAGGTGCTGCAAAGAGGAATGGGCGAAACTGCCCAAAGATGGGTGTGCCAAGCTTATGGCATCGTATTCAAAAAGACTTGGTGCTGTAATTGCTGCCAAAGGTGCATCAACAAAGTATTGAGCAAAGGCTGTGAATACTTATGTACATGTGATTTCTTAGTTATTTCTTTTTAATAAATTTGAAAAAATCTCAAAAAAACCTTTTTCACGTTGTCATTATGGTGTATTCTCCATGGTTTCTCCGAAGGTTACTCCAGGGTGCTGGAAAGGAGGGTTCGACCGATAGTCGAACCTCGGATTGAGGAGGAACAATGCGGTTTCCGGCCTGGTTGTGGAACAACGGACCAGCTTTTTACCCTCGCGAGGATCTTTGAGGGGGCCTGGGAGTATGCCAATCCGGTCTACACGTGTTTTGTGGATTTGGAGAAGGCGTATGATCGGGTTCCCCGGGAGATACTGTGGGAGATGCTGCGAGAGTATGGGGTGAGGGGGTCTCTACTCAGAGCCATCCAATCTCTGTACTCCCAAAGCGAGAGCTGTGTCCGGGTCTGCGGCAGTAAGTCGGACTCGTTTCCGGTGAGGGTTGGCCTCCTCCAAGGCTGCGCTTTGTCACCTATCCTGTTTGTGGTATTCATGGACAGGATCTCACGGCGTAGCCGCGGGGGGAGGGGGCTGCGGGTTGGTGGGCAGAGGATTGCATCACTGCTTTTTGCAGATGATGTGGTCCTGATGGCATCATCAGTCTGCGACCTGCAGCACTCATTGGATCGGTTCGCAGCCGAGTGTGAAGCGGCTGGGATGAGGATCAGCACCTCCAAATCTGAGGCCATGGTTCTCAGCAGGAAACCGATGGATTGTCTACTCCAGGTAGGGAATGAGTCTTTACCCCAAGTGAAGGAGTTCAAGTATCTTGGGGTCTTGTTCTCGAGTGAGGGTAAAATGGAACGAGAGATGGGCCGGAGAATTGGAGCAGCGGGTGCGGTGTTGCAGTCGCTCTATCGCACCGTTGTGACGAAGAGAGAGCTGAGCCAGAAGGCAAAGCTTTCAATCTACCGGTCTATCTTCGTTCCTACTCTCACCTATGGTCATGAAGGGTGGGTCATGACCGAAAGAACGAGATCGCGGATACAAGCGGCGGAAATGAGTTTCCTCCGGAGGGTGGCTGGCATCTCCCTTAGGGATAGGGTGAGAAGTTCAGCCATTCGTGAGGGACTCGGAGTAGAGCCGCTGCTTCTTTGCGTAGAAAGGAGCCAGTTGAGGTGGTTCGGGCATCTAGTAAGGATGCCACCTGGCCGCCTCCCTAGGGAGGTGTTCCAGGCACGTCCAGCTGGGCGGAGGCCGCGGGGCAGACCTAGGACCAGGTGGAGGGATTATATCTCCACACTGGCCTGGGAACGCCTTGGAATCCCCCAGTCAGAGCTGGTTAATGTGGCCCGGGAAAGGGAAGTTTGGGGTGCCCTGCTTGAACTGCTACCTCCGCGACCCGACCCCGGACAAAGCGGATGACGATGATGATGATGATGATTATGGTGTATTGTGTGTAGAATTTTGAGGGAAAAAATGAATTTTAACAATTTTGGAATAAGGCCGTAATGTAACATAAAATGTGGAAAAAGTGAAGCGCTGTGAATACTTTCAGGATGCATTGTATATACAGTGCCTTGCAAAAGTATTCACCCCCCTTGGCTAGTTATTTATTTTGTTACATTACAACCTGTAATTTAAATGTTTTTTTAATCTGAATTTTATGTGATGGATCTGCACAAAATAGTCTAAGTTGGTAAAGTGAAATGAGAAAAATATATATAAAAAATTATTTTTTTAAATAAAAATCTGGAAATTGGCATGTGCATATGTATTCACCCCCTTTTCTATGAAGCCCCTCAAAAGTTCTGGTGCAACCAATTACCTTCAGAAGTAACATAATTCGTGAAATTAAGTCCACCTGTGTGTAATCTAAGTGTCACATGATCTGTCAGTATAAACACACCTTTTCTGAAAGGTCCCAGAGGCTGCAACACCACTAAGCAAGAGGCATCACACCATGAAGACCAAGGAGCTCTCCAAACAAGTCAGGGACAAAGTTGTTGAGAAGTACAGGTCAGGGTTGGGTTATAAAAAAATATCCAAATCTTTGATGATCCCCCGGAGCACCATCAAATCTATCATCTTCAAATGGAAAGAACATGGTACCACAACAAACCTGCCAAGAGAGGGCCGCACACCAAAACTCACAGACAGGGCAAGGAGGGCATTAATCAGAGAGGCAGCACAGAGACCAAAGGTAACCCTAAAGGAGCTGCAGAGTTCCACAGCAGAGACTGGTGTATCTGTACATGGGACCACAATAAGCCGTACACTCCATAGAGCTGGGCTTTATGGAAGAGTGGCCAGAAAAAAGCCATTACTTAGTGTTAAAAATAAGAAGGCACGTTTTGAGTTTGCCAAAAGGCATGTGGGCGACTCCCCAAATGTATGGAGAAAGGTGCTCTGGTCAGATGAGACTAAAATGGAACTTTTCGGCCACCAAGGAAAACGCTATGTCTGGCGCAAACCCAACACATCCCATCACCCCAAGAACACCATCCCCACAGTGAAACATGGTGGTGGCAGCATCATGCTGTGGGGATGTTTTTCAGCAGCAGGGACTGGGAAACTGATTCGAGTCGAGGGAAAGATGGATGGTGCTAAATGCAGGGATATTCTTGAGCAAAACCTGTTTCAGTCTGCCTGTGATTTGAGACTGGGACGGAGGTTCACCTTCCAGCAGGACAATGACCCGAAGCATACTGCTAAAGTGACACTCGAGTGGTTTAAGGGGAAACATTTAAATGTGTCGGAATGGCCTAGTCAAAGCCCAGATCTCAATCCAATTGAGAATCTGTGGTCAGACTTGAAGATTGCTGTTCACAAGCGGAAACCATCCAACATGAAGGAGCTGGAGCAGTTTTGCCTTGAGGAATGGGCAAAAATCCCAGTGGCAAGATGTGGCAAGCTCATAGAGACTTATCCAAAGCGACTTGCAGCTGTAATTGCCTCAAAAGGCAGCTCTACAAAGTACTGACCTTAGGGGGGTGAATATTTATGCACGCTGAAGTTTTCTGTTATTTTGTCCTATTTGTTGTTTGCTTCACAAAAAAAAAAAAAATCACATCTTCAAAGTTGTAGGCATGTTCTGTGGATAAAATGATGCAAACCTTCAAACAATCCGTTCTAATTCCAGGTTGTGAGGCAACAAAACATGAAAAATGCCAAGGGGGTGAATACTTTTGCAAGGCACTGTATATATATATATATTTTATTTATTTAATTTTTTTTAATAAAAAAAATGCTCTCCTGTCCTCTTAGGAGCAAAATTACAGTTGGACTGAGAAATTATGGACTTGAATGTGATTTTTACAACATGTGTGGCAATTTTGTCTATTCAACTATAAAACTAGTCATCATAGACCACCTTTCTTTCCATAACACACAAGTCATCCGGCTCCAGTAAAACCTCTGGGAGTTGTCACAACCGTTTAAAACAGCTTTTGGTCAGAGAGGTGCCACCTAAGATAGTGAGAAAAAAAATTCTTGGCTTCCATTATGTCACAAGGACTTGCCATCAATAACAATAAAAAAATGCAGTCTATGTTGAATAGCAATTTAACATGGTAGGATAATGCTATTTGATTTTATGTTTTGACTAGGCATTTAACTAGACGATAAACTAATCAAATCAAATTTACAACATAAAGTGGTTGATAATACTGTAAACTCTTATTCTGAAACTTACTGAAGATTAATTTAAATTTAACAAGACTGAACTCACTCCTCAGATATAACGTGGATTGTCAAGGGTCATCGCTTCAGCCGATCGGTTGGCAAGGGAGGTAATACTAAAGTCTGAGCTGGTAAAAGCCTGAGTGTATCTACGAGATCGAGTCCGTGGTTTAACTATAGTGATGGGGAGATCGGTTCATTTTAGTGACTCGGGACGGGGGGGGGGGGGGGGGGGGGGGTTTTAATGCGAACTGACGTGTAATAATCCAAAAATCAATAACGATTATGAACGTTGTCATAATTTAAGCATGAAGCGGTCACGTTACAAGTGAACGAAAGACTCAGTACCAAAGGGTGAACTGCTAATTTATGTTTTCATATCTCTCGTGCCTAGGTTCACCCCTCGAATGGGTCTTCGGGTCTGAGTCATTCGTTTTAATTTTCACGTGGCAGCCCCATAGGCTCAGTATAGGAAAGAGAAAAGAGTAGTTCATTCCTCGAATGGATCTTCGGGTCTGAGTAGTTCGTTCAATTTTCACGTGATAGCTCGGCTTAGAACAGAGAAATGTTTAGTTCACCATGGTTATGTAGTTACGACTGCGCCATAGGTATGATTCACTCACTGTATAATTATGTCACCTAAAAGCAGTTGCAATATACTCCTTTACTGATACGTGATGTGTTGTATTTAGCCCAAAAATCACGATATTGATATAACTTTAAGATGTAGTCTATTTATTTAAAATAAGGTTGTCCCATACAGCCAATCACACTCGAACTACAACTAAATCCCTCAATACTGCAGTATAAGCTGTCTAATAAACTGGTTGTTTTGTTTTGTTTTACAAAAATTGACATAAACAACGTTAAATTAAAATAAATAATTAAAATAAAACCATACAGCCAAATAGTAACTACACTATAAAGATAAATTACAATATTGCACAATAGGTTGCCATATAAACTGGCTGTTTGTTTGTTTAGGTCCATCTTTTTTGTAAAAAAACAATGTCAAATAAAATAATAAGATAATAAATAATTATACCATACAGCCATATGTCAAATTAGTCAAGTCAAATTACAATATTGCACTATAAGCTGTCTTTTAAACTGGCTCATTAGAAAAACTGAGACAAGAACCGTATAGGGACTCCTCTAAGGCAAGTTTGCATTAAGGAAGACAAGCTCGCGAACCTTTGACGGGCTGAGCCTGTTTCTTCTGTCTGAGATAATCTGGCCTGTCTTTGAGAAGACTCTCACTTGGCACAGATGTGGCCATGATGCAAAGTCTAGTCTTCATAAGAGGCTTTTATATACAGGTGAACACCTCCTCCACCATGCCAGAGGGTCAGATTTCCGGGGTAAAAGTGGTTCTGCAAGGTAGGCCCGTATCTCCATCATAGCAGCTGTATTTGATGTGGTGGTGGTAGTAGTAGCAGCAGAAGGCCTCAAGCTTGCTACCCTCTCATCAAAGTCCTCCCAAAACATGGCTCCTTCACTGCCAGCTGCACCAGGATCTGGATCATCCTCTTGATCTCTCTGAGTTGGGTTGACACGTGTTGCAGCTGCTGTGATCCTCCTCAATGCCTCTTCTGCTGCCTGGTTGTTGACAAAGGCATGCTTTTTGTACCTTGGGTCCAAACAGGTAGCATCAGCAAGCTTCTCAATGAACTCCACTCTATTAAACCTCCTGGTAATTTCTGACATCAGGCTGTCCACTAGTTTTCTTACATATTCATGGCTGGAGGGATGTATTTGGAACCGGGCAACAATTCTCTGAAGACCTCTTGTCATCAAAATGACTTTTGAGGCTGTCACAAACCTACGAAAATAAAAAAAAATTTACAAGTTGTTCATAAACACAGTTATAACACAATTTATTATAGCAAGTTGTAAATATTACAATAAGACGAGGTAACACTCCATAATTAATCATCATTAAAATCTATTTTAAAGTAGGATGTAATCGACATACAGTGCCTTGCAAAAGTATTCACACCCCTTGGCTTGTTACTTATTTTGTTACATTACAACCTGTAATTTAAACGTTTTTTTTATCTGAATTTTATGTGATGGATCTGCACAAAATAGTCTAAGTTGGTGAAGTGAAATGAGAAAAAAAAATATATAAAAAATTATTTTTAAAAATGAAAATCTGGAAATTGGCATGTGCATATGTATTCACCCCCTTTGCCATGAAGCCCCTCAAAAGTTCTGGTGCAACCAATTACCTTCAGAAGTAACATAATTAGTGAAATGAAGTCCACCTGTGTGTAATCTAAGTGTCACATGATCTGTCAGTATAAACACACCTTTTCTGAAAGGTCCCAGAGGCTGCAACACCACTAAGCAAGAGGCATCACACCATGAAGACCAAGGAGCTCTCCAAACAAGTCAGGGACAAAGTTGTTGAGAAGTACAGGTCAGGGTTGGGTTATAAAAAAATATCCAAATCTTTGATGATCCCCCGGAGCACCATCAAATCCATCATCTTCAAATGGAAAGAACATGGTACCACAACAAACCTGCCAAGAGAGGGCCGCACACCAAAACTCACAGACCGGGCAAGGAGGGCATTAATCAGAGAAGCAGAACAGAGACCAAAGGTAACCCTAAAGGAGCTGCAGAGTTCCACAGCAGAGACTGGTGTATCTGCGCATGGGACCATAATAGGCCGTACACTCCATAGAGCTGGGCTTCATGGAAGAGTGGCCAGAAAAAAGCCATTACTTAGTGTTAAAAATAAGATGGCACGTTTTGAGTTTGCCAAAAGGCATGTGGGCGACTCCCCAAATGTATGGAGGAAGGTTCTCTGGTCAGATGAGACTAAAATTTAACTTTTCGGCCACCAAGGAAAACGCTATGTATGGCGCAAACCCAACACATCCCATCACCCCAAGAACACCATCCCCACATTGAAACATGGTGGTGGGAGCATCATGCAGTGGGGATGTTTTTCAGCAGCAGGGACTGGGAAACTGATTCGAGTCGAGGGAAAGATGGATGGTGCTAAATACAGGGATATTCTTGAGCAAAACCTGTTTCAGTCTGCCTGTGATTTGAGACTGGGACGGAGGTTCACCTTCCAGCAGGACAATGACCCGAAGCATACTGCTAAAGCGACACTCGAGTGGTTTAAGGGGAAACATTTAAATGTGTTGGAATGGCCTAGTCAAAGCCCAGATCTCAATCCAATTGAGAATCTGTGGTCAGTCTTGAAGATTGCTGTTCACAAGCGGAAACCATCCAACATGAAAGAGCTGGAGCAGTTTTGCCTTGAGTAATGGGCAAAAATCCCAGTGGCAAGATGTGGCAAGCTCATAGAGACTTATCCAAAGAGACTTGCAGCTGTAATTGCCGCAAAAGGCGGCCCTACAAAGTACTGACTTTAGGGGTGAATAGTTATGCACGCTGAAGTTTTCTGTTATTTTGTCCTATTTGTTGTTTGCTTCACAATAAAAAAAAAAAATCACATCTTCAAAGTTGTAGGCATGTTCTGTGGATAAAATGATGCAAACCTTCAAACAATCCGTTCTAATTCCAGGTTGTGAGGCAACAAAACATGAAAAATGCCAAGGGGGGTGAATACTTTTGCAAGGCACTGTACCTCTCAGCACTCACTTCAGTGGTGACTTCCTCAAAGGGCTTGATAATGTCCACTGTTTCTA
>JAPMUY010009473.1:90000-117018 GCA_026901105.3 Galaxias olidus
CTTTGGGACAAGTCTGTGAATGTCCCTGAGTGGCCCAGCCAGAGCCCAGACTTGAACCTAATTGAACATCTTTGGAGAGATCTGAAAATGGCTGTGCACCGACGCTCCCCATCCAACCTGATGGAGCTTGAGACGATCTGCAAAGACGAGTTGGAGAAACTGCCCCAAAACAGGTGTGGCAAGCTTGTAGCATCATACTCAAGAAGACTTGAGGCTGTAATTGCTGCCAAGGTGCTTCAACAAAGTATTGAGTAAAGGGTGTGAATACTTATGTACATGTGATATTTAATTTTTTTATTTTTAATATATTTGCAAAAAATGTGAACTTTTTTTACTTTGTCATTATGCGGTATTGTGTGTAGAATGTTGAAGACATTTTTTTATTTAATCCATTTTGGAATTAGGCTTTAACATATTAAAATGTGGAAAAAGTGAAGGGGTATGAATACTTTCCGGATGCACTGTATATACATGCTGACTAGCTAGTGTAGCGACTTTGTAACTAACGTTAATGTTGGGTCAACCCGTTTGTGATACACATGCAATGACAAATAAACAACTGTTTACTATATTGATTTGTGGGATGATCTGTATGCAAGTCTGACAGGATAGAATACCATACACTTGCATTGTGTGTGACCATTAACGTGCTTGTGTCATATGTGTTTCGTTTCCTTCAGTTTTACCTCATAAACGTCCGTCCAATTCTGACCAAATTATATGAAATTATTTCTTTTCTTTTTTCTAGACTGGTCATCCTACATAATGCCAGGAACAGGATCAAACCCCATCTACATCACCAATTAGACTATTTGAATAGACACACACACATCATGAACAGTTGTTTTTACAGGGCGAGACAGAACCCTTCCAAGGTTGCATCCTTCTTGGTGATAGTAGCTTTCCCTGTTTGGACTCACCAATCCGTCTGATCACACTTTACAAAGAGCCCATTAATGGACACATGCAGGACGCCTCAATAGTTATCCTTAATTTAAGAATCACTTATTCATGCTCACAAACAATCTGACAGACAAAATATTGCACTTTATTAGTCCATTGGCATCATTCAGCTTTATTTTCACTGTTACATTCTTATCACCTATCAACATTGTCATGTCGATTCAGGTGTAAAGTGCTTTCTATGTGAATGTACCAAATTGTCATCTGTAAAAACAACGTAAAAAAATAAAACGTGTGCGTCTGAAGTTACTGACATCGGAATAGTGCAATCACAATGTAAACAAATTAGCCATCACACAAACAGAAACGTGGGTGATGCAAGGGTAAAAAATTGCACACAACACAACCAAGCCAACATAAAGTTAAGCGTTCGGCATTTTATCAATTTGTTGCTCGATCTGGTTTAAGGACCACTGTTTACGCCTCACTCTCCTCATGGCGCTTCTGCTCTTTAGCACTTTACTGTGTTAGATAATCGACCATAGAACTGTTTTCCTCCTTCAAAGTTGAAGACTCCCTAAGGCTAGACATTTGAAAGCCTGGGAAAACGTGCAAGAAAATGCAACTCAGTGGCATAGCTGATCTTTTATTAAGCAACTTCAGGCCAGAAAACACTGTGCCAAGGCCAGACATCAAGAATGTTGTCCTGTGGTTGGATCTGTGTCTTCCACGTGTGGCCTAGATTGGTGGCTTTTTACGCCGCCCAAGGCCGATTCTTGACGAGAGGGGAGACAGAGTTTTCACAAAGAAGCTTCATAATAATTACAGTAGCTGCTTCCTGTCTGCAGATTCGGTAGATTGTTTTCTTGTGTAAATTACCTCTCGCATCGGCTTTGTCTTTGACAGATCTGTGACTTTGGGCTAGCACGGATAGCTGACCCCGAGCATGACCACACAGGGTTTTTGACAGAGTATGTGGCTACCCGCTGGTACAGAGCTCCCGAGATCATGCTCAATTCCAAGGTATAGTGGCTGAGAGCAACTGTCGGTTTCTGCTCATTTGTCTGTGTAGGCCACACATGCATTGACTGACCAAGTTGTATACTTATCACAGGGCTACTCCAAGTCCATTGACATCTGGTCAGTGGGTTGCATCTTGGCTGAGATGTTGTCCAACAGACCCATCTTCCCAGGGAAACACTACCTGGACCAACTCAACCACATACTGGGTAGGAGACATGGAGACATGGGACCCCCCTCCCTTCCTTAATCTCCATGCTTCCAGTGTCAGTATTAAGACAACTTTTAAACATCTGAGACGTGAACAAGGAACCAGATGATTTAGAATACATGAGATACATTTTACAGCAACATTTGAATTAGGTATTTAGCTTTGTAATGGCATTTTGTCATGTGTTTTCCATCCACAGGCATCCTGGGCTCTCCCACTCAGGAAGACCTGAACTGTATCATCAATATGAAGGCCAGGAACTACCTCCAGTCCCTGCCTGAGAAGCCCAAGATCCCCTGGGACAAGCTTTTCCCCAAGGCGGACAGCAAGGGTACGGGCACAGATACCGTGCACTTATATAAATACAGACATTTAATACATTTATGTGGCAAGCTATTCCAAGGCTCACTGTCCATTAGAACATTTATTAACCTATTGTAAGGACTACGAGTGACTGCCTGCCAGGTCGAAGCTTAGACCGGTTTTTACTTATCAGGCCACCTCTTTCTAACAGTACCAGGAGGAGGCACTATTTTCTAAAAGATTGTTGCATTGAGTGTGTTTATACTTTTATATGATAAAATGCACAAGGCGAAGTACAGTGAATGTGTTGTGTGGGGCTGTTGACAGATGATTGTCACAGTCTGATTTAACTAAATCAAAGGATTAGTACACCCAAAAACAACATTCCTTATTCTCTTATTATAAATAACTAGAAAAGTGAGAAGCTTCATAACTGTGTTCTATATCCCAAACACTGAAGGCAAATTCTGATTCCCCTGCCCTAGAAATTAACAATGCTGAGTTGGCATCGCCATTAGATGGTGACATGCAGCAGTACATGTATGAGCCGGAGTTTACAGAAGATGTACTGTAATTAACATTTTAGGCAAAATATAATGAGAAAAAGTAGATCCTTTAAAAGGGGAATTTCACTATCAGCAGCATTTAACCTTTCTAAAGACTACTTACTCTTATCTCTTTGACCCTTCCCAGCACTCGACTTGTTGGGCCGCATGTTGACCTTTAATCCCATCAAGCGCATCAGCGTGGAAGAAGCCTTGGCCCATCCTTACCTGGAGCAGTACTACGACCCCACTGATGAGGTACACAAACCGGCCTACGCTTCTGTCCACATCTTGTTTTTGCTTTGGTATAATTGAGCTGTCTGGATAATTCAAACATTTAGCTTTTTCCTGAGTTCCTGAAAATCATGTGAACACTCCCTGGCACAATCTTATTTTTTTTTACTGATTAAAGTTTCCATTGATTAAACCCTTTTGTTTTTGTGTAGCCTGTTGCAGAGGAGCCTTTCACCTTCACCATGGAGTTGGATGACCTTCCTAAGGAGAAGCTGAAGGAGCTCATCTATGAGGAAACAGCTCGTTTCCAAGCAACCTACCAGGGGTCCTGAAATGGAAAGGTACAGACACAAATCTGCGTCAGACACATACTATGTGTGATATCTGTACCAAAGATATGTTTGCAAGTATAGAAATGACTTGGCTGGTTATGGTTACAAACAATTTGCACCATTTTTAATTATGTTACATTAACAAGTGCTAAAATTGTAATAGTAAAAAACCATCATCAACAAAAACTAAATGCACATAATGACAGATTTTTTTTTTACTTCATATTTTAGCCCTGAACTTAAGAGATAAAGCCACATGGAGACTCTGAAGAAGACAACTCCGAACATCAAGATTCAACAAAAAAAGAATATATTCAGCTAACCAAAAAAAAATATTAAAAAAAAAGTGAACATTTAAGCCGCTACTCTTTACAATTCTGTTCGGGGGAGAGTTATGCCAACTTTCTTTTTGTGGTTGGGGGCCTATTCTACTTAAATATTACTTACTAGTAAAATGTCCATCTTTAGGACTCCTACATCTCTCACTCTCTTTGTTGTGTTTTTTTTACTCTTTGAAAAAAAACTTGACTCGACTCTTCAGCCCACCTTCATTGTGTCAGCATTCTTAATTTTTTTCTCTCTCACTAGTCACAGTATATATACGTATACTACTGTATTAAACACCTTAACTGTCTTGTTTTGCTCCATAAAGCCTAAGGTGAGGAAGAGAAGGGGAGGAAGACGTGGCACTAGTTGGGTGTGTGTATATACAAATGTTTAAGTGGATGTTTTAGTTCGAGTGCGCTTGTTGCGGTTTTGTTTGTACATTGTTAAATGAATGTTTATGATCTGTCAAGAGTCGTATGTGTATGTATCAGGATTTATATTTGCTAATTATTTTTGAACAATTCAATTTGGAGTCAATCATTCAATATTTTTCCTGGCATGTTGGTGGATTTCTATATTTCTTCCTTTTTCCCCATTTAAAATAACTTGTATAATCATGACAATATTTGAATGCATGCATTCCTGAGATTAACCAAAGTGGCAAAGAGAGGGGGAATGCAATTATGAGGTGCAGTCAGGGACTGGCATTATGCTTTTTTTGTTTATACTCTAGACGAGTGCTTGAACTTTTCTCCTTAATAGGAGACAAATTACTGTAGTTATTTTCTGTTGGAGGAGGCATATTCAAGATGCGCCAGGTCATTTAACCAATCTTATAGATGCTGAAAGTGTTGAATTCCCAAAACACTCAATCCCCACACAGATTTGTTGAAGCAAGCCTCTTGCATTGGCTGACCTGGAAGCAGTGTCCCCATATCTTTTGAACCAATAACTGTCTCCACCATCTTCATCAGGTTTCATGATTGACTTCCCGTTATCCCTTCTTACCCATTATTTTGTCCCAGGTCCAAATCCTCACAATTCACTCAGTCGTTGACTTGTCAACAAACACAAAGTCACCAAATTAATGAGTCAGCCTATACTAAATAGATGTATAAGTTTCAGCTGAATATACAGTTTCCCCCTCTCTCTGCCCATTTGCTATCCCCTACCCTTGATCTTATTAAGGTTACCCTCTCCTATCATATCTTCTGTTATCCAGTCTTTCTAAGAGCTTCTAGTGGATTTGTGGCTGTTCTATTCTGTTGTGATCAGTGGAAAGTAAGGTGTAGGTGAACTATTTACTGTTACGTAAAGGAGGTGTACTGCAAATGCCTGGCTCGCACTGTCTGTTGTACTGGAGGGGCACATGCCTGGTTGCTTCTGGGATGTCAATGTGGTTGATCTGTTGTGTGCGATTGTGTCACTTTTTACTAGTAGTCGGTGGATTTTTTTCCACCAGACTGGGTGTATTTGCCCCACCTTAATCACGCTTTTTGGTCAAGTCCATAGTCAATCACTGGCCCAAACCAATTATAGGCCTTGTCCTCTGAGGTCTGATTGGTTTACATCCACAAGTCCCCGAGCCATACAACGTAATCCACCCCCCCCCCCCCCCCAAAAAAAAAAAGCCATACCCGCCGCTCCTCTGTGTGGGAGGATTCCCTTTCTGGGATCAGTTACAAACCATGTATGGTTTAGAAATAATGTAAGTGGTTGATGAGTAAAAGTAAAACTGTCTTCAGATGAGTGCATGTGGTACACTCTGTTTCCTCATCTTTAAAATACCTGCCACGCTTTACTCAAGGGCTGTCCCCTATTGGTTCTTTTGACCCCCGCTTACCACTGATGCTATTGGCACAGAAACCTTCTCACAGACTCTGTCAATGACTGGTTCAATTTGTTTCCTCATTAGGCATTTTCAGTCTTTTCAGGACCAAATTGGTTGACGGTCAAGTGGGTAGGTTTTTAGTGGCAATTGTGTGACTCAATCAGCGCACATGCACTTTGCCTGTCCAACCAAACTTTGCCCTGTCCCAGGTATTCTTTTCTTCCCAACCTTTTAACAAGGCACTTTCTCTTTTTTTTGTGCTAATTTTATAATCCATTATTTCTATCCTGCTTGCTTGGCTGAATATCACTTTGCATTCAAATCAATGTTTTACTAACTTGATGGGTGTGTGTGCTTTCTGTGAAACCATGCAGTGGTCCACAGTAATGTATGCGTGTGTGTGCTTTCTGTGAAACCATGCAGTGGTCCACAGTAATGTATGCGTGTCTGCTTATGTATTAGTCTGTCTCAGACATACAGCAGAGTACTTTATAGTTATTTCTATGTGTGTCTGAATTTGTGTATACGTTGCAGTGATGGGACACCCTCCCCTCCATATCTGTATTTTTGAATATCTGTAACATGACTTTCTCTTTCTGACCAAAAGCTGCTTAAATTCCCCTGCCCCCGCATTTTACCCTTCCACCATCCGACCAAATCTGCAACCAGTCTCATTTGGAAACCATGCAAATGAACCAACGGGACCATGTTTTTCAATACTTTAAAAGCATACACAACACACACAGAAAAGGCTCAAGCTAATGCTGTGTGTCTGTCTGTGTGCCAGAAAACTTGTACTCCTGTACACTATACATGTAGTACCTGAATCAAGAGGCCCATGTGAGGCCTTTACAAAATATTGCCCTTTTTTAATGGATGTTCTTAATTTTGCTATTGTTGTTAATGGTAAGTTGTATTTGTTTTATTTTTACATAAAAGGGAGTTAAAGTAGTTTTTTTATTGATTAGTATTGTTTTGATTTTATTTTCTCTTTCTGTTTTGGACGTAATTGAATTATTGGCAGTGTTTTCACTCTACCTGAAACTTACAATGACCCCCAACCCCAATCTTAAAATTGATTATTTTAAAAAGATTGTCAATGCGATATGAGTTGAGGGTTATATTCTATGTATATTCTATGGGTATTGCAAATTAAACGATTAACAAAGAAACAGAATTATATACATATATTAAATAAAATTCCTGATGCTGTTAAAACCATTGGTTGTTTTTTTCCACTGGATTTAGGATTTTTGGGTTTCTGTAATAACTCATTTCAAGTAGCTGTAGGTAGTTTCTTGTAAGAGGTGGTTTTGGCTGCCTCTACAGTTTGCTTGCTGTAGTTATTTTCCCTAACCGTGGCAAGGAAGACATGCAGAATGCTTGTGGTCACTGCATATCGCTAGCATGATCAACGACTACTCCGAGTATGGGCAACTCTTCCTGATTTAGTGACTCATTTCCTTGTGTCGTAAAGCAAATCGTCGCAGTTTTGCTGGAGATCATGGCATTTTTTTTCATTCTCCCATAGACATTGCAATGTACAAATTGTAGAAAGGTATTGACAAAAAAAAGTTGCCTATAGTGCTTATGTTCATTTAGTACAATTATAAAAAAAAAATTCATCAATTTCACTACGTACGCTGCACAATTACAACACAAAATAAACAATTATTGGCATGTATGGAAATTGAACTTATTACTTGACTTATTTTTCTTTACTTTTTTAATATCTTGCAGTGCCTAGAGGGGGTGGCTGAGACATCATTGTTCACTGTTTAACCTTCTGGAGGGTGCTGACTTGATCAATGACATATCTGCTCTCAACCCAAATCTATTCTAAAATATAACGTTGTATCCTGTGTATTTTGATTCCCCATCCAGCGGGTTTTCTGGTGACTAATAGAACAACCGATGGCAAGGGAACATTGGAAAGACAGCTCACCCATGAGCCAGACATGGGCTAGCAACTCATTTCTGCAGAACTAAACACTGTAATCAGTGGACTGAGTGCACCCACAAAAAGCTACTAACAGAACTAAAGTGAAAATACCTTTTTGGCTCATTTCCACCAAGCACTAGGTAACGGGTCCGAGTGGAGTGGAATGGTTATTTTTGCGTTTCTACAGGCAAAAGTTGTGGATGGTATGGTAAATAATCGTTCCATTCCGTCCTGCTTTTCGCTACCCTTCTGTTGAGGTTCCTAGCACACAGACCCGGTACCTAAAGAGGGTTAATGGGTCAACAGAATTGTCACCTTCCGTGGCAGAATTCAAGGGCTCAATGGTATACTCCTTATTGGTGCTCTGAAGTAGAAGAAACCAATGCAATCATAGGTAAAAGTCACCAGATCTGCCCTTGTGGCTGGGAAAAGGTAACAACTGTACAGGGCCAGAGAATATGCCAACGAACGGGTGTTTAAGTAGGGAGAGGCAGGACCATCGCATTGGCCTGTACTTTTTTACTAAGTCAGGCAAGTAAGTCAAATGAAGGCCATTGGCTGTACACAAACCAAAGTCAGCAGGACATCAACAACTTCAGCACAAGCAAGCACCGAAAGACAATCGCATCAGGTGGTAGATCAGCCACAAAAAACATCCAAGTAGATTACCAAAAACCTGAAGTACAGTGGCCATCAGCCACTGAAAATAATGTTTGAGACTATTAACATAGACCAAAAAAGGCACTCAAACAACTCAGAGGCAGAAGTTTAAAAAAATAGAGGGATATACAGTGCATCCGGAAAGTATTCATACCCCTTCACTTTTTCCACATTTTATTATGTTACAGCCTAATTCCAAAATGGATTAAATAAAAAAAATTGTCAACATTCTACACACAATACCACATAATGACAAAGTGAAAAAAGTTTTTTTTAATTTTTTGCAAATGTATTAAAAATAAAATATCATGTACATAAGTATCCACACGCTTTGCTGTGACACTCAAAATTGAGCTCAGTGGCATCTCGTTTCCACTGATCATCCTTGATGTTTCTACAACTTGATTGGGGTCCACCTGTGGTAAATTCAATTGATTGGACATGGTTTGGAAAGGCACACACCTGTTTATATAAGGTCCCACAGTTGACAGTGCATGTCAGAGCACAAACCAAGTTATGAAGTCCAAGGAATTGTCTGTAGACCTCCGAGACAGGATTGTATCGAGGCACAGATCTGGGGACGGGTACAAAAAAATGTCTGCAGCATTGAAGGTCCCAACGAGCACAGTGGTCTCCATCATTCGCAAATGGAAGAAGTTTGGAACCACCAGGACTCTTCCTAGAGCTGGCCGCCCGGCCAAACTGAGCAATTGGGGGAGAAGGGCCTTGGTCAGGAAGGTGACCAAGAACCCGATGGTCACTCTGACAGAGCTCCAGTGTTCCTCTGTGGAGATGGGAGTACCTTCCAGAAGGACAACCATCTCTGCAGCACTCCACCAATAAGGCCTTTATGGTAGAGTGGCCAGACGGAAGCCACTCAGTAAAAGGCACATGACAGCCCGCATGGAGTTTGCCAAAAGGCACCTAAAGGACTCTCAGACCATGAGAAACAAAATTCTCTGGTCTGATGAAACCAAGATTGAACTCTTTGGCCTGAATGCCAAGCGTCATGTCTGGAGGAAACCAGGCACTGCTCATCACCTGGCCAATACCATCCCTTCAGTGAAGCATGGTGGTGGCAGCATCATGCTGTGGGGGTGTTTTTCAGCGGCAGGAACTGGGAGACTAGCCAGGATCAAGGGAAAGATGAATGCAGCAATGTACAGGGACATCCTGGATGAAAACCTGCTCCAGAGCGCTCTTGACCTCAGACTGGGGCGACAGTTCATCTTTCAGCAGGACAACGACCCTAAGCACACAGCCAAGATAACAAAGGAGTGGCTTTGGGACAAGTCTGTGAATGTCCTTGAGTGGCCCAGCCAGAGCCCAGACTTGAACCCGATTGAACATCTTTGGAGAGATCTATAAATGGCTGTGCACCGACGCTCCCCATCCAACCTGATGGAGCTTGAGACGATCTGCAAAGAAGAATGGGAGAAACTGCCCCAAAATAGGTGTGGCAAGCTTGTAGCATCATACTCAAGAAGACTTGAGGCTGTAATTGCTGCCAAAGGTGCTTCAACAAAGTATTGAGTAAAGGGTGTGAACACTTATGTACATGTGATATTTTGTTTTTTTATTTTTAATACATTTGCAAAAAATTCAAAAAAACTTTTTTCACTTTGTCGTTATGTGGTATTCTGTGTAGAATGTTGAGATTTTTTTTTATTTAATCCATTTTGGAATTAGGCTGTAACATAATAAAATGTGGAAAAAGTGAAGGGGTATGAACACTTTCTGGATGCACTGTATGAATATGGAAATGACAGATTTGGGCTGCTGGATACACTTCAGAAAATAGTTGGAACTAAAACAATGAAGGAGACAAGAGGTCAACAAGCTAATAAAAGAAATAAGGCTGTTAAAAAAACTATGGAAAAAAGGCATCTAAATTAGAAAAGGCAGGCATTAAAGACTTGCAGGACAGTTAAACGAATCGGCTGTCAACATTGAGCGGAGCCGAAAACCTACAGAGAAACCGAAAGAAGAAAGAACGAGCAAGGAATCAATTCTGCAAAGGACGAAACACTTGAGAAAATGCATGAGCCAGTCACAGTTCCCGCAAATATTCCACCAATTTCACCCAGTGAAGCAGATCGACACTGCCCTTCAAAATGGAAAGAGGTTGAAAATGCAGTTAGAAGTGAAAGAGCAGCATCGGCACCAGGGCGTAATGGAGTACCTTGCAGACTGTATTAAAAAAGCACCCGATGTCCTATGTTTCCTTTGGAAACTACTGAAGCTAGCGTGGGAAAAACCAATCATTCCCAGATAGGGCCATTGAGCCAGTGAAGTGCCTATTCCCAAAGAGAACGATTCTAGTGACGTTTGGGAGTTCAGACCAATTTGCTTGCTTAATGTTGAGGGGAAAATATTTCTATGCAGTGTAGAACAGATACAGACCCAATACTTTACAAAGAAAAGTCTTTAAATAACACGTGAAACACAACTGCTAGCAAGCTAGTGCCACATTAAGACATGCTCTTTACAATCTTCTAAAACAAATTTAAGGGTGACATAATTCATCAACTGAACTCTAAATAGTTAACTTAAATCACCATAAGTACATTGCATGAGAAAATGTGGCATATATGTACCTTCAATCAAAATAAATCAAACATTTTCCTGAACCTCCTAAAGTGCATGACTTACCCAATATCAATCAAATCAGTCTGGGCAAGTGCAACACAGATCCCACAATGTCACACCGTACAACCTACCGCTAGATGGTGTAGTTTAGATACATTTTAGCTTTAATTTAACTGAACAACAATTCTACTCCGTTACATACACCCCCCTTAAATTATGCTAAAATGGGGCAATGTGCATGAAAATCTGAACAGCAGAGACAAGTAAAATGTAAAGACAAGAAAAGAAAAAAACTCCAAGAATATTGAGCACTTATGAACCAAAGAAAATCAATATCAGAAATTGTTCTGTAAGAAGTGTGTAAGAAGAGGGTGGTACCAAACCCTATAATCATCACAGAGAAAAAGAGATGCCTTCTACATCCCACATAGTTGTACATTGCTGTGCCCTAATAGTGCAGAGAATCTCATGACCCACGTCACAATTCGGACTGGCAACCAAAACAAAATGACAAAATCCAACTGGATCCACTACAGTCCCATGGACGCTGCAATGAAACTAAATGCAGACCCTATGATAGGTTCAGAAATTCCCAACAGCTCCTGTCCCGACATATCACAAATGAGCCTATTTGGGTTCCTAACCCTCCTCCCACATCTGGTGACAACTGAAGGGGCTTGTGTGCTCTGAAGACGCGCACAACTGACCTGATCTATCCCAACCTCAACTAGATCTGAAGGGACACTAAGGGCAACAACTCCATCAACAGGTAAGTGTGCTGTGTCTTGTACTGGATCTGGTGATGTATCTATGTGTGCATAAGTGATGTGGTCAGTTGCTGAGTAATTAGAAACACTGTCCAAAAGCTCATTGGACTGGTCGTCAAAATGACAAAATCCAATTGGATCTACTACACTCCCATAGACGCTGCAATGAAACTAAATGCAGACCCTATGATAGGTTCAGCAGTTCCCAACAGCTCTTGTCTCGACATATTACAAATGAGCCTATTTGGGTTCCTAACCCTCCTCCCACATCTGGTGACAACTGAAGGGGCTTGTTTGCTCTGAGGACCTGTCCAAACATCAGGTAAAACGGCGCAAAGCCTGTTGTCTCATGTACTGTGCAGTTATAACAGAAGGTCAGCATCTGCAGCATCTGAGGTCATCTGGACTCACTCTTCAGAGGGAAAGCTCTTGTCATGCCTCCAAGAGTTCTGTTAAACCGTTCCGTAATTTCGTTGCCCATGGGATGGTATGGGGTCATATGGGATTTATGCACATCTGCCATCTCCAGTAGATCTTCAATAAGCCGACTCTCAAAGTTAGCCCCCTGATCTGAGTGGATCCTCTTGGGGAACGCATAGATGCAGAAAAATTTATCCCACAGACAGCTGGCAACTTGCTTCACGGACTGGTTCCAACAAGGAAAGGCGAGAGCTGGTTTAGAAAAATGGTCTGTGACAATGCTACGGCCACCCATATTTTGGTGTCCATATTGTTTTTATTGTGTATGTGTGTTTGTGTGTTTTGTCTTCCCTTCAGTTTTTTTCCCTTTGCTATTCCTTTTTGCTACTCAAATCTGCCGCCTGCTTTCCGTTGGTTCCCTCCCCCTCATCACACATCGTCAGCCATCCGTTGACGGACCAATCAGGAGTCGGTCCGTGTCCTTCAAAACCCTTCTCCCCAACAGTCTTGTGAGAGCGAGATTAGTTTCTTATTCAGTTCTGTGTTTGGTTTGTTTAGAGCTCGCTCTCAGTTGGATAAGGTTGATCATTTTGGTGTTCTGCGTGGTCTGTCTATTGTTTGACAGTGGGTTTAACCCTGTTTGTCATAACTGTTGTTCGTTACTTTGTTAGTGAGTGCTAACGTGAGATTCGGTGTTTCCCCATTTCCCCATTCGATACTTCGTTATTCCCTGTAGATATACAACTTTATTTTTTTTTTTCCCCTTGTCCTTTTGGATCCTGTATTATATACAGTGCTTAGTTTGTACCTGTTTTCCCCTCCCTTTTGATCTTGTATTATATACAGCGTTTATTTTGTTCTTTACCCTTTCCCCCGTATAACCAGTACTCGGTACTGTGTTTAGTTTTGGTTATAATTCTGAAAACCTTCTTTTTGCCAGTATGCTGTACTGTGCTTTCTTTTGTCCCGGAGCACAGCTAGTTTAGATACCCGTGGGTTTACATGTTACATCACATAGTGTATTCTCTGTTTAGTTACATTAGTTTAGGAGCGGTGCCACCCCGTGTAGTTTTTGACAGCAATCTTGCGATGGGCATCTTAGCTCTTTTGTTTATTTCTTTGATTTGGCACCGTTTGTGTAGCCATGGTATCCCTTTTGTTTTGTCCCTGTCAATTTCCACGCTTCTCTGGAAAGTGTTCAATCCTTCGACGCCCTAGGTCAGCCATACAGCCGAAGGGTCGTAACAGACAACAAGAACATCAGTGGTCTTCTTGTCGCTCAACTCCGCCGTCCATAAATCGATACACACTAGTTCCATGGGGGAGCTGAAGTGCGGATATTCTCAAGAGGAGCTCGGGCATCCAGTTCAGGAGTCTTCCCTAAGCTACATCTTTGACAGTGCTTCACGTAACTCAAGATATTTCTCTGCATACCTGTCCAAAAGAATCGTTCACTGGCCAGAGAAAGTGTTCTTGAGCAGCCCTGGTGACCAGCTGAATCATGAACTCCGTGAAGGACTTGTCGCTTCAGTGTCTGGCGTGACAAACTGAAAGATCTTCCTGTCCATATTGCAGTCCCTCTTTACTCTGTAGAGAAGCCCATTGCGCATCTTCAGCTTCTTCCAGTGTCTCAATAGCCAGAGTAGCAGCTCAACTCAACCGCTCTCTCGTGTGTTTGTCCTCCTATGCTGTGGCACATAGAAGAGGACTCACCACGGCGTCTTGCTGCTGTAGATTGTGCAATTGACTGTGTGAAATGACAATGGACGGGTCTTCCTCAGGCAGTTGCAGAGACTCTGGGCTCATGCAAGTCAGTTGAGAAACACCACCAGTGCGATGAGCATCCATGACTGCGGACACCTCATCAGCACTGATGGCGCCTCCAGAAGGCAGACAGGAGTCTTGTTCGGCACTCAGGACTTCATCAGCATGGTCATCAGCGCTCTGAACAGCTTGACAATTGGTAGTCAGTGGGAAAGCGTCTTGCACTGTACTAGTAACAACTCCATTGACCTCATCCAGCAAGGATAGGTAAGGCTCTTTCACCAGGCGATGGCTTACGCAGGACCGGACGAAAGGTTCACGGCTTAGGGCATTGGCAACGGTGTTCTTAGGTCCTGGGACATACTTCAGGTCGAAGTCATATGCCACGAGTTTAGCCATCCATCATTGTTCACATGCGTCTAACTTGGGTTTCGTCAAAATGTAGGCCAAGGGGTTGTTATCCGACCAGGCCGTGAAGTTTTTCCCTTTCAGCCAGTGGGAAAACTTGTCGCATACGGCCCATTTCAAGGTAAGGAATTCCAGTCTATGAGCTGGGTAGTTCAACTGGGCACGTGACAATGTCTTGCTAGCAAAGGCGTCCGGCCTAGCAATCTTTTCGCCAGGCTGAAGGTGGGAGATAACGGCGCCAAGACCATCAAAAGAGGCGTCTACCGCCAGGATGACTGGTTTCTCGAAGTCAGGGTGAGCTAATGGCACCATGTGCAATGCTTCAAGGTGTCAAACGCACCCTGACACCAGGTGTCCAGTCGTCTGGGGTGAACTTTACAGAACTGCAACGCTTTTTCTTCGATTTCCTGCCCCTACAAGCTTTTCCTCCAGTCAGCAGTTCTGAGAGAAGCTTAAAAAGGGGCCTGGATTTAGCAGAACAATCCTCAATGAAATGCTGATAATAAAGCACCATGCCCAAGAAGGACCGAATCTTCTTCTGTGAAGGAGACCCACCATCACTGTCCATCAAATCAGACAACTGTACTTGGCCAATGGCTTTAACCTTTCCAGGGTCCTTCTGCACTCCCGACTCAGAGATGGCATGGCCAAGAAACTTTCTAGTTCTCCGCAGGAAGTAGCACTTTTTCGGAGCTAACTTAAGGTTGCTGTTCTTTAAGCGAGAGAAAACCATCTCCAAGCGCTCAAGTGCTAGCTGTTCAGTAGGAGCAAAGACCATGAGATCGTCAAAGTAACACAGAAGACTCGTGAAATTATCACTTCCAAAGATCGAGAGCATCATTCGCATGAATGTAGCTGGACTGTTGGATAACGCTTGAGGCTTCCGGTTATACTCGTGGAAGCCGAAGGGAGAAGAGAAGGCAGTGTATTTCTTGTGGTCTTCATGTAGAGGCACATTGTAAAACCCGGAGGTCAGGTCCATGGTGGAGAAGCAGACATTTCCTCCAAGGGCTGCGAGGACATCGGCCTGATGAGGCAGCGGGTGTGCGTCCTTTACTGTCCTTGCAATAAGCCACCTGAAGTCCGTGCAGATGCGAAGATCACCATTTTTCTTCCATACGAGAACCAATGGTGATGCAAACTCACTGTTTGATTTACAGATAATGCCCCTCTCTTCCATATCGTTGAGAGCTGTTCTCAGCTTGTCATAGTGGTTTGGTGGCACCCTGCAGTAAGGCAGTCGAAATGGCCTTTCATCCACCAGATGTATCTTGTGCACAAAGTCAGACGCCTCACCACAGTCCATCTTGTGTTGTGAAAAGATAGTCTCGTAACTCTCAATGATCTGGAAAAGCCTTTCTCTCCACATGTCAGATATTTCACACACATCCAGGTCCAGATCTTGTAGACCAAGCTCATCTAATGCCCTCTTGACATCTTCTTTGGACCTTGTCATAGAAGCAACAGTCACGTTCTGAGAGAAAGCTTTAATGTGGTCAGACTGAGAAGTCTTCAGTGGCTATGCAGGGAAACACATCTGCCAGTTTTGTATTTCTCTTCAACACTACTGGCTTACTGGTGGGGTTCATGATCTTCATCGGCAGCCATCGATCACCCCACATCTGCACAACAACCCTACCGACCAAAATCTCCTTTGATCTGCACCTTGACTGAGTTTGGTTCCCATGCCCACAGTACTGCCCACTGATATAGGTGCTGATGCAGAGAGCTTGCCGCACACAAGATGTTCACTCTGTGGCTGCAGCGTGACACACTGTTGCAACTTTAGGGTGCAAACCCTATCGGGTACTGTCTCACCTCTTCACCTCTTCGTATTTGAAAGAAGAGAGAAGAAGCGGTAACAGTCCTCATCACTGCCATCACTGGGTTCAGACATTAGCCACCAGTAGCTGTCAGTCTTTCTCATCAATTGAAGGATCTCCTTAATGGCATTGCTGCCCGATATCACTTCTTCAGTCTGTCCAGGCACCACAAGCATCGGGACGACCATCTTGCATTCGTACACCACTACATCCACATCATACGTAGCTTTCGGTGTGACCTGATGACCCTCACATCCGATAATGATGACATCGTCGGCAGGACATCCTCTCTGGCATGGGTTATGCTGCAAGAGGCGTGCTTCCACGGCTTCGCTCACCGTGCATGTCATGGAGCCACTGTCTATCATTGCTTTCAGAGTAACATTTGCTGCAGAGACAGTTGTGTAGAATAAACTATCAGACTTTTGAATTCTGTGTAGGCCTTGAAATATAACAGTTGTGTTTGAAGGCACTTGGGAACTGAATGACTCGTATACTGACTCAAAATCATCTGACATGTCAATGGGAGGGTCACTGACCAGATCTGCACCTTTCTCCCCCGGATGCAGACCCATCAGTTTCCCGACTGTGCGGACTGGGCAGACTTCTCCTGCGCGGGACAGTCACATCTGGAGTGTTCAGACCAATGGCACTGGAAGCAGAGTTTCTTGTCACTTGGCAGCGTCACCACATATAGCACACGGCAGGTTATTCAGACCCTCAACCCTGGGGAGTTTATGCTTAGACTGCCTGTTTGGCATGGCCCGGGTCGGAGTAGATTTCTTTAATAGGACTTTCTCCAACATTGAGATGACACGTTCCAGAGCAAAAGCTGTCGTCTTGGCTGGATGAGATTCTTGCTTATCAGTTGAAGACGCACCAGAGCACGGCATTCAACCTTGCTCACGTGTACATTCTCATTGGTCTTTCTATTCATAACAGAGGCAGCACCTTTCGAGCAAAGCGCAGCGTGGTATTTATCCAGCACATCCTGGACCTGTTCAGCAGACCACTTATCGATTGTCTTCAACCTGAATGTCATGGCAAGCTCTCTGGATGGACAATTCCTGACAAACATACGCGTCACTTCTAGGATGGGGCAGTCTAGTGTTTTACCTTGTTCTTTGAGGCGGTCAGCAGCAATATCTGCAGCCTGATTGAGTCTCAGCCAGTAGTCATATGCATCTTCACCACCCTGCGGCAGAGTAGTGTAGAAGTCTGCCAGGGGAAGGGGTGAACAGTGGACAGCGACAAAATGCTTAAGTAGAAGACTATAGATGGCCTCCGGATTCTCAATGACATCAATGCCACTGTTCCTCGTTCCAAACTTCACAACATCTTTTGCTCTGCCTCTGAGATGAGTATTTTTTTCTGCCTGGTGCTCTACTTTAATATTAGCTTTTTTGTGTAACACCTCATTATGTCCACCCACTCATGCACATTCACTGTGTCTGTGTTCTCTCCTCTGAAAGTTGGAGGCTCCTTCACCTTCCTGTGAGGCACTAATTGGACTTGTGACAGGTTCAAATTCTGTGTGGACGCGTTAGTGGGTGTGTCATGCATGTGAATAGCGCTAGGCATGGGTACCGCATGTGCTGGGTTGAGGTGTGCAAATATGCTATCCGCCTGCTGCTGCTGACCAACACCCCTTATTACAGGGGTGGGGAACCTCCGGCCTCCGAGCCATATACGGCCCGCGACACTATCGGATCCGGCCCGTGAAGCATTATCATAATGTAGCTTAAATACTTTTTTCAAGCAAAACACATTACAGTGAAGCGAAACGTTAGCTCGTTCGCTAGCGGAGGCTAACGCTAAAGGTTTTATGTTTATACTTTGATATCTCTAACATAGTTAGATAGTCATGTATGTGTATATGCAGTCTCATAAGGGTAGAACTAGTTTAGGTCGTTTCATCTGCGGTCTCTCTCTGTCCCCTTCATAAACTTCTCTGTTGCCCGGGAAACGAGTGCCAACTTCACGGGACGAGTAGTAAACTGTCTTTTTTTGTATGAATGGATACTAGACTGTTATTGAATATGTATAGACTTGTGAATTGTATTCTAACTATAATGAATTACTCATTTTATATTGCATATCTATTTTTATAATTTGATTATTCAAATCCGTTGGCAGTTGAACTGAGATTACAGAGCCACTGATGACCCTTTCATTGAATAATAGTTGCACCCTGGCTTCTTCATGTTGTTACATAAGCGAGCAATAAAAGAAAATACATTTATGTTTGTCCTGTTGTGTGGCCCCCAATGTATGTTGTAAATACGCCAATGGCCATCTATAGAAAAAAGGTTCCCCACCCCTGCCTTATTATATCACTCATTTGACTCACTGCATCAGGTAACTGGGAAGTAGGGATTGGGGTGGACGTATCAGTATGCTGTGAGCTCTGTGCATGCTCAATGTGGTGGCTCTGAGAAGGAACCCTGTCCCCACTAACTGAAGGGGCCTCAGCGGCATCCTGACCATCTCCCACTACATGAACATCCCCTTCCCGAATAGGACCGTCAAACACCAACACCATCGGGATCCCCCTACCTCTACCAATGCTAGCGCCAAATGGCTTAGTGGAAAACCCTTGCCCGTGGCTCATGTCTAAATATCATTCAGCAAAACAGTATAAAACAAATACGGCAAAAAAAACTAGGATGCTAATTAATGCTAACAAAAAAAAAAACAGATCACAAATAATACTCCAATAACTCCAATAATCTCATTAGGATTGTTTATAATTCAGGCTCTGTACTTGGAAAGTACATGTAATTTACCCTGTCCTCAGCAAGAGGTCACAAAGTGAAACTGCCAAAAAAGTGTTTAAAAAAAGCTACAAATGCATGAATATAAATATTAAATGAAATAATTGTTAAATAAGAAATCACACAATACATAAAGTGAACATAGGCAGGTATTTATGGAAAATAAAATGTTATCAAAGTTGCATCCTCACTTTTTGTCAACTCCATCAGATTTTTTTAAATTCCTCAATAAATCAGGAAATGTTAAGGTCAACTATAACCTTGCGGACTCCTTTTCCACTTCCTGTGCTAGCTGGATGCAACAGTGGGTAACTTGGTCTAATAAGTTTTACATTTTATTATATATTAAACAAACAATGTTGATATCACTGCAGTCACAGCTTTGAGATGTCAACACCGTCTTCCCATTACGATATTCTTGGTTAACAATTGTGAAATGAATATTGGCATTTTTGTTTAGGTTATAGAGGTAGCTAGCAACTAAGGAAAAAAACAAAATGGCTCCAGCGTATAAGACATGGCTAAGATGGAAAAACATTCTATTTTGTGAACTCCGTCAGACGTCAACTCCGTCAGGTTTTATATCTGACGGAGTAGACATTTAATCTGACGGAGTTGACAAGTGCTCCCAAAAAGTCTTTATATGTAAGGGACAATG
This sequence comes from Galaxias olidus, assembly GCA_026901105.3. Taxonomy (NCBI): domain Eukaryota; kingdom Metazoa; phylum Chordata; class Actinopteri; order Galaxiiformes; family Galaxiidae; genus Galaxias; species Galaxias olidus. The sequence continues at coordinate 109,512 of JAPMUY010009473.1, forward strand.
TAGTATGAGCAAGTCATTTATGAGAAAATTAACACACAACAGGGGGGTGTAAAGCCCCTTTTCATCTCCCAATAAAGACAAACTAATATTTTTTGCTTTTATCTATATTGTAGGCAAGCATGGCAAGAAAGAAATTGTCAGTGGAAGAGCAAAGAAAGAGGAATAGGGAGTATCAAAGAAAGAGAAGAGAGAAATTAAACAGTGACCCAAACAGTAATAATAATAATAAATATACCTGCAAGCAGTGATACCGGTGGCCGGCTATGAAAAATGATTACAGGAAAAAAAGAACATTAAGAAAAAAAGAAAAAAAAAGAAATAAAATTGCAGAAAACAAAAGAAAGAAAGATTAGTTTGAAAAAAATTTAGTGACTCTAAATTGCCCGTAGGTGTGAATGTGAGTGTGAGTTGTTGTCTGTCCCTATATGTCGGCCCTGTGATAGACTGGCGACCTGTCCAGGGTGTACCCCGCCTCTCGCCCTGTGTCCGCTGGGATAGGCTCCAGCCCCCCCCCCGTGACCCTGTACAGGATAAGCGGTAAAGTTAATGGATGGATGGAAAAGAAAGAAAGAAAGAAAAAAAGAAAGGAAGAGAAAAGGACAAATCCGGCAGGAATGGTCATAGAACTCTCAGCAAATGGAGGAGGTTGCACACCCACCAACCTACATAACCTTCAGTATCCCAGATAGCAAAATTAGACTGTGAAAGTACTGTCTTAAGAGGTTTTTTGTCATTTAGTTCTAAGGCCTCAAATAGTTCACATAAACTAACTTGAACAAGTAGACCCAATAATAAGATTGAACAGCATCAGTGACTTGGGTAAGTTCAACATAGACCCACCTTTGTTCACCTATTTATTTACTGTCATACCAGCAAACAAGAAGCATACGGAATATGCGAGACATGCTCTGACCTTATTCACAGACACCATGCACAGTCACGGTGTCACATATAACAAAAGTCCATCCATCCATCCATTAACTTTTACCGCTTGTCCTGTACAGGGTCACGGGGGGGGCTGGAGCCTATCCCAGCGGACACAGGGCGAGAGGCGGGGTACACCCTGGACAGGTCGCCAGTCTATCACAGGGCTATAACAAAAGTACAAACCGATATCTGCGTTTACAGCACTTCATAACTCTTTACATAAACATGCTAAAAACATAACAAGGAAGCATAAACATGATAACAAGGAAACATTAAGAGCGCTGTCCACAACAATACAAATTGTTACTCGCCAGGCATGCTGGGAGTTACACCCGACGCTACATTATGTCATGTTTCTTCAAGTACAAAGATGTCTGCCTTGCGCGGTTGTGACCCTCAGCTCCAAAATAAATTTTGCTAATCCAGCTAAGAACAAATCCAAGAACGTATAAACCTCTCTTTGTCTGATATGACAAATATCTACTTTGCAATGTCGATTTGACACCTCATCCCATAATTGTTATTAAAGGCTACAGATTTACACAGTAACATCTCTACAGCTGGAATCTCACACAACAAAAGTCGCATTGTAGCAGCTTGCCACATGCAACTTTTGGTAATAGCAACGATAAGAGTGTGACAATGTTTGAAAAATATCACTCAACAAGACGCAACAACAGTCACGGTTGCAAGAAGATTTCCGCCCACCGCCAAATGAGGGCGGATCCGACACTGCTATGTGGGGGAAAAGAAACTACTAGTGGCGTTAAAACAAATTGCGTTAATGCGCGTTAAAAGAAATATGTGTTAACGCGATAATACTTGCTACTACTGCTTAATAACTTAGAGAAATGCGTTTTGGTGCAGTGTGAGCTCAGTTATGACTGTATCGCCAAGTTTGGTTTTGTGTGTGTAAAGTAGACCATCTGAGGATGATATACAGTGATTTTGAGTTAATTTGGTTTTACTGTTTCAGAGGAGTTAGTTCAAATCCAACCAATAAACAACTAAACTTGGCTATTTATAAAAAAGGCAGTTTTCAAGGTGTGTTTTTTAAAACTTTAAATCGTGATGTGAATCATAATATAAATATTGTATTTTTGAAAACTTTAAATCGTGATGTGAATCATAATATAAATATTGTATAGAAGTATGATATAAATTGGTCCAATATTGAAGCAGTCAAAAATCGAAATGTACAGTACTGTTTACAGTAATACATTTTTATGCACTGTGAGCTCAGTTTCTAATGTATCAACAAGCTTGGTTTTGTTTTGAAAGTAGACCATCTGAGAATGATATACAGCGATTTTGTTGTAATTTGGTTTTATGGTCTTGGAGGAGTTGTTTCAAATAGTTCAGGTGTCAAAGTGTCAAATCCAACCAAAAAACGACTAAACTCAGATATTTATAAAATATTTAGTTTTCTAGATAGAGTTCTGAAATTTTAAATGCTTCATGATATCGGTCTTTGGATTTTTATCTATATTTTGAACGTAGATTGTTTAATAAACCAGTGAGACATGACAAAGTGAATGTACAGTAGTGTTTACAGTAATACATTTTGATGTGCTGTGGACTCGGTTTTTGAGAAATCAACAAGATATTCATTACAGTTCATGTTGAGAGTCATCATCATCATCTTCATCCGCTTTGTCCGGGGTCGGGTCGCGGAAGTAGCAGTTCCAGCAGGGCATCCCAAACTTCCCTTTCCCGGGCCACATTAACCAGCTCTGACTGGGGGATTCCAAGGCGTTCCCAGGCCAGTGTGGAGATATAAGTCGGAAGATGATATCCTAAAACTTTGATGTGATTTGGATTTATGGTTTTGGACTTACACACTTTGAGTAGACCACCAGTTTTTGGAAAAAACAGTGATGGATTCATCATTTGTAATGGGTGCCAGCATATGAAAGTTTTATCTCACTGCAAGGGACAAGTTCTGAAATTTCCAGAGCTGTAACCCTAATGGTGTATTTCAAAAAAATTTTTAACACTTGGAACTTTTAACTGCTGCTCTAGCGCCACCAACAGAAACAATGAGACAGCATGGCATGGGTTGTAGTTTTGAGAGGACCTGGACATGTGTGCCAAATTTGGTGCATTTTTAACCATGGGAAGTAGGATATTTGGGGGAATAAAAATAATAATAATAACACTAACAATAACAATAGTTGCCCGGCTGTACCAGCCGGCCACCTAATAATAATAATAATAATAATAATAATACTAACGATTACAATAGTTGCCCGGCTGTACCAGCCGGCCACCTAATAATAATAACGATTACAATAGTTGCCCGGCTGTACCAGCCGACCACCTAATAATAATACATTTCATTTTATAGGCGCCTTTCTAGACACCCAAGGTCACCGTTCATGGCATAGAATGCAGAAACAATATATACAAATATATACAAAAATAGTACAATATAACATTTGAAATGCAATAAACATAAGACAGATACTGGGGAATTGAGGGAGGAAACTATATATAAAAATATATAAAAAAGTCAAAGAGAACAGACTAGGAGTACGGAAAACAAGTGAGTTTTGAGGCAGGATTTAAAAATGTTAATGGAATCAGAGTTTCAAATCGCAGGGGGAAGGGAATTCCAGAGAATTGGAAAAGCAGCACTGAACGCTCTGTCTCCCATGGAGCTGAGTCTGGTTTTGCAGGTGGTGATGAGACCAGTGTCAGAGGAGCGGAGGGTACGAGAAGGCGTGTAGGGTTGGAGGAGGTCAGAGAGGTAGGAAGGGGCTAGTCCATGAGGAGATTTATAGGTGAGAAGTAAAATTTTGAAGGGAATGCAAGATTTGATGGGGAGCCAATGCAGATGCAGAAGAGTGGGAGTGATATGCTGCCAAGGTTTAGAGCGAGTTCGAATCCTTGCAGCTCAAAAATTATCGGCCTATTTCCAACCTTCCATTCATTAGCAAAATCCTGGGGCGACAAATAAGGCCCTGGACAGACTCCAGTATGTGAGCCTGTCCAGGCGGTCAAGGAGGATGGTGTGACAGATGGTATCAAAGGCTGCTGAGAGGTCTAAAAGGATCAGCAGAGTTAGGTTGCCGGAGTCTGCTACCAGGAAAAGATCATTGATGACCTTGACCAAAGCCGTTTCTGTGCTGTGTTTTGACCGGAACCCAGATTGCATTGGTTCGTACAACTCATGATGAGATGGGACTGTAGTTGAGCAGCTACAGTCCGCTCCAGGATTTTGCTAATGAATGGAAGGTTGGAAATAGGCCGATAATTATTGAGGGACTCCGGGTCCAAACCCTGCTTTTTGAGGATAGGGATGACCACAGCCATCTTCAGCTCTGGAGGGACAGAGCCAGTCGATGGAGGTGTTTACAATGTCTACAATGAGGGGGCATAGAGTGGGTAGACAGGACTTGACTAGGGAGGTGGGCATAGGGTAAAGTGTGCAAGTAGATGATTTTGATCGAGAGACCTGAGCAGAGATAAACGCAGCATCAACAGGTTTGAAAGCATTGAGGTTGCATTTTATAGGCAGGGGCATTTTAGTGGCTACATCCAGCAATGGAGTAGCTGGCATGGTTGAAAGCTGGAGCTGGTCATGAATAGCTTCAACTTTTTGATCAGAAAAAATCCAGGAACCTGGTGCAGACGTCTGTAGACCCCAAGAGGGAGGAGTTATCTAGTGGACACAGCAATGGATTGATAGTGTTGAAAAGCTTTCTAGGATTAGTTTTGCCCTTCTCGAGATCAGAGTAATATTTATTTTTGGCCTGATAGAGTGCCTCCTTATATGTTTTGACATGATCTTTATAGATTAGACAAATAGCAGAATTGGGAGCAAGGGAGCAAAGGCGTCAGAGAAGGTATTGGAAGGGTGCTCAGAAAAGATCTAGAAGGAGCAGGGCAGGGCAGCAAGTAGACACCAAAATAGTCCACTAGACCAGAGTAACGAAGAGCCAAGAATAAGGAGACGTGATCTTGAAAGTGAAAGGGAGAGAAGAAAAACTAGGAAAAGGCATTCAAGGGAAATAAAAGCTTTGAAAGTAAAAATGACGAACATAACTAAACAGCAAAAGCAAAAATGGCGAAAAAAGAAGGCTCAAATTGTTGACAAATCAAATGCAAAACCAAAGATTATGCAAATATAGTCTCCCCAGACAGAAACTGAGAGGATGATATCAGGAAGCCAACTTAAAAATCCTAACATAATAAGAGCTCTTCTCTTCCACAATGAGAATTTGCTTAGGAGATTATAAAACAAACTCCTGTGTTACGGAGACGAGCAACTGAAAAATCAAGTCAACAACTGACATTATCAGGGAAGATTTTAAAGAAGTATCGCCTTCTTCATAAGATCCGCCAGTTTGGTTTGACATACAAGTTAGTAAGTGAGAAGAGACAGAGAGCATCGAAAAATTTCTGCAGGGTATCAGCCAGACGGTTCAGGAGTTCTTTGTGAACTCTTCTCGCATTACAGCAGATAAAACTGACACCCTTACAAGGGACAAGATTATCCCTATCCAGCCTGAGCCCAAAAGTTCAGAAATTCCAATCTGTCAAAAAAATATGGACTTACGATGCATAAATCTTTGTTGTGTTTTCATATTACATCACACATTTAAAGTTTATACACCATAGTGAAGAGAAGATCTAGTTCTTTCAATTTATGTAAATATATATATGATTATTTTAGGGTACTCATCCTGTGTCCAAAAGCTTTTGCACACCAATTTCAATAAAAATATAATTTCTTCGCCATACTTCATCATGAACCTCAAATTATCACCATTTTAAATTCAAGATAGAGAAAAAATGTAAACATATGAAATGTTCACAACTTCCTAGGTAATTTGGAACATCAATTAAATTAAATGTATCATTTATTGTAAAAAAAAAAAAAAAAAATTATGACCATTCTAGTGATCAGTGTGAAAACGGCAGAAAGAAAACAACTTAGAATGTTATCCTAATGATACATCGGTCCTCCTTACCCTTTATGGCCAACAGTATTCGTAAATTAAGAGTGTTTCTGAAAATACACCAGACACAACCACTGAAATATACATTTTATGTGTTCAACAAAACACACACTTTATTTAAATGAACAACTTTTGAGACTGCAAGGTAAAAAAAACAATCTGGAAAAATTGTTTTTTAGAACTATTTTATTTATTCTATAAAAATTATTCTATTAATTATATATAAATATATACAGGGGCTTGGGCTGTGTGGAATGATGACGTAGGCACAAGTGGCTTAGGAGTGTGCAAGGATATTTCCCTCAAACCTATACATTAGTAGTAGACCGCACAGACTGACGCACACTATCCAAATCAATACTGTAAGGTCGCCTAGGTCGCCTAGGTGTAAAGAGAGAGGTTTCATTGCCTATCATGATCAAAATAGGAAGGATAAGATAGTCAGGGAAGGGTTTACGCTTTCTAGCTGACTTAGGACCTGTGCGAGAATGGGTAGCCATATCCAAAATGATAGGGGGTAACAAAGTTAGTCTATAGTGAGTATTAGTAATGTGAGAATTAGAATTGAACATATTATACACACAAGCATACATTCCTAGTTGATGATCTCGCCTGGGGATCAGGTTCCAGCTCCTCCTCCTCCAGGTGGTCTTCCTCCTGAGCGGTCATGCCACCATGCCATGGTACATCACCTCTGCTATGAGCCTCTTGAGGGTCTGGAGCAGGCTGTCATAATCTCTGTCCATCTAAAATATAAAAAATTGTATAAACTCCCTGTGTGTACTTCACAAATATACATGTCATGTACTGTATGCCAGTAAGGTTATTCTAAATGTTTATTGAATTTTAGTGTTTGTACTTTTTAGCATGCAGTGTTTTATTACTTTTACTTTTTAAGCTTGTGTTTTGTTTGCTGTGCAGTTTTATTGTTTTAGTTTGCTGTGTATATGTAGACACTATCATTAGACACGTTGGTAATACTTCTCTTAATCAACTTGATGTACAACACCTGCATCCTGGACACTCAGCCCACTCGACCAATCCTTGGCCCTGACAAACAGATCGTCCGGAAATAAAAGACGGCCAGGCAAAGCAAAGGAGATGTACTCAACACACCCGTTTCAAGACCTGCCGTAGAGCAGACGAAATGCGACGGCGACGGTTATGTGAGTGCTAATGGGGTCACTCAACAATTACAAGGAGTAAACTTGTCCAGTTTTTATTTCCTGGCCAGGACAGACGCCGCACGAAACATGGACTCTCACGCACCGGGGAAAGTGAATCGGCCAACTACCGGATGTACAGTTCTTGCATTGGAAACAAGTGATACAAACGCACCTACACTGGCCATTAACACGTTCATAGAGTGGTGTGAATACTATCCACAGGCTCATAATAACTTGATTGTTTTAGGCAAGCTTTTATTGTGATTTTATTGAATGTATTGATTTGTATGATTTTAAACATTTACACATTTTAAATACTTTTAACCGCAACCGTTTCTCATGTGTTTGGTGTATCGTGGGAACAAAAGTTTTAGTGTGTCAGTTGGCCCCATTCTACACTTGGGCCTAGCAGGAACCTGACATACACACTGAAAAAGAATGGTCAAAGGC
>JAPMUY010009474.1:0-7500 GCA_026901105.3 Galaxias olidus
ATTTGGTTTGAGACAGGAAGCCTTTCCACTGGGACCCTCTCCCCACTTACTTCTTAATATAACTGCTTCATCCTTACAGTTTACATTGTAAATTTAATCTATCAAATGTCCGAGTGTTCCAGGTTTCAAGCCAGCAGTTGGAATAGCAATTATCTGATTGAGTATTAACTACCTGTAATAGTGCTTATCTGATTGAGTATTGATTTTCTGGAATAGCGATTATCTGATTGCTCTTGGCACAGCCAGATAATCAATAATCAAATAGAGAAGTGTGTGTGGGGGTGGGGTGGGGGGGTGGCTTTGACAAGTCATTGGTAACCGTTAAGCTTTGTGGAGTAACCGAGCAACAGGCATATCAAATATGTACTGTGTTTATGCATTGAAAACATTTTCAATGGTTTAATGGTTTTCAGGCTGCACACTGACACCCACACAATCTCCATCCTGCCATTAAACGTCACAGTACACTGTTATATAAAAAATAATAAGTCCTCTTATGTCAATATGAACCTCATGCTTTACAAATGTATTGTGCATTACAGCCACTTAGCAGACGCTTTTATCCAAAGCAACTTACAATTAAATTACAGGGGCAGTCCCCCCGGAGCAACTTAGAGTTAAGTGCCTTGCTCACGGGTACACTAGTGGTGTTCCCAGATGGGCTTGAACTCATGACCTTTTTTTGGGGGGGGGGGGGGGTCAGTGTGTGATCAGAGACACATTGATTAGGTACTACTGCCAATGCTGGGAGGTAAATGGCGTCACACAGACAGTACATTCATCTTTATATCAACTGAGGAGTAAACATAGAGAATAACAGGGATCACAATAATTATAATTCTGTTATTATTACAATTAAACGCTTCCACAGTTCCTCAAAACTCTTTTTTTCATTTTTGACCTTTGTGTCATTGTTTTATTGAATGTTTTCTTTAGGAATTGCTCCTTTCCCCTGAGGTGTTTTGGACAGGGTGAATATGTTAAGACAACTCATGTACACTGATCACATGGTCAGAGAAAAGCTGGAGCACAAAGTGAGAAATGCCAGACTTTGGTGGAGAAGGTTGACTGAATTAAAGCGACTACCGGCAACTTTTCTGTATTAACGTATTATCAATAAATTTCTTCTGATAGCACATTGTGATGTCAATGGGAGAATGAAAGAAATCGCAGTTCAGATCAGTCTTGAAGTTTCAATATATAGCACTCATTTTGTCTGTCACCGGGTACGATCTCCCGCGAAACTGATGAATTGCTTTATGGCACATGGCAGTCCATCACTAAATCAGGAAGAGATGCCCCTACTTGGAGTATAGTCGTTGATCGTGCTAGCGATAGGCAGTGACCGCGACCATCCTGCACGTCTTCTTTGCAATGGTTAGGAAAAATTATTAGGGTAGATGGTAGGCGCTGCCAAAATCACCTCCTACATAGTGCTGCCTATAGCAACTTTAAGCTCCATCCTCAGTGCATCAAAGCTGGTGACATGAGCTTGCGTACCCCATTTTGTCCACTAGATGGCGCTGAAGAATTTGATTGCTGGATGGAAGAATGCTAAGATGATATTACATTAAATAAACTTCCCACTGACAGTCACTTTAACACATCATGTTGGTGTTAGTGTTTGAAAAATGTTTTGAGCTGTTCTGTTTTGTAATGTGCTAGGCCAACCACACGAGGGAGCTCTAGGTCCTCACAAAGTCTGTTCATGATGTTCTCCGTTGTGACACAGAGCTCTTTCTGTTTGTTTCCTTTCTTTTTTAAACTTTCTTTCACCTTGTTCTCTTTCTCTCTCTTCCTCACTTCATCTCTACTTGATACCGCCCTCGCCCCCACTTGTCTTCTACCTATCATCACTCTTCTCATCAGTGTTAATTAAGTCCATGTTTTTTTATTAATCACCTCTCGCCTCAATTGTTACCTACTCTGGATCTAGAGTTAAACCCAAAGGCTGTAAGTGAGAGGCACTTCAGAAGAAAACATATTTTTGTCTAATGAAGGGAGTCAAGAGATGAAATAACACAGAACCTGTCTCGATAGACAAACATATCAATGCTTCACATATTAATTTTAACAAGATCAAAAGTGAGAGAAAGATATGCAGTGACGCCTAGGGAATAGAAGTGCACGTGGAAGTGCGTCACTAAATCAGGAAGAGAATATCATACTTGGAGTATAGTCATTGATCGTGCTAGTGACATGCAGTGACCACAAGCGTTCTGCATGTCTTCTTTGCAAGGGGTAGGTAAAATAATTACTTTAAGCAAACGGTAGGGGTTCCCAAAACCAGAAACTACCTACAGCCGCTTTAAGCGTTAATTAGTTATTATAAACTCACACTTCCAACTACAATAATTGCAACCTACAAAAGTCTCTTTTGTGTTGAGCCATTTTGCAACTAAATAAACATATTATACCAAAGCTTTTTTTTCCAAGTTTGATTAAGTCTTAGTTAGCCAGCTAGCAACCGACTGAGTATGGTAACCATGGCAATCTAACTGCCTTTTTTTATAATTTTTTTTGTTTTAATTGTTAATTGTTAATTGAACCATATTAATAAACAATCTTCCCATCTTATGGTTTAGGTTCTTCACCAAGCCGTTGGAGTGCCACTGAAATGAGTAGTCCGCCAGAAAGTCGACGTTTCTCCATAGCTGTCTGAATATAGGAATTGCCCCAGTCCAGGCCAACTTTCAAATATAAACGTGAACCGTTGTGTAAAACTCCTCCCATGGTATTGGTCAAACGGTCTGTCGTACTGTAGATTCCGTGTTACACATTGGTGTCTGCACCTAGAATAATACATACCGCTTTCCTTCCTTCTTCCAAAAAGATTCAGATACAATTTTTTTACAGATTTGTTTAATCAACACCAACTGTTAATGTGGTGAGTATTTACTAGATGTAAATCTCCTTAAAAAAGCCTAAACTACAGCCCCACCCATGGTGCCAAGTGCCAAGTGTTCTCTAAACTGGCAATTAACACATCTCGTGTGCAGACGGCAATTGAAAAGCATTGTAAAAGGCGTTGCTGTGGAAAGCGTGTCGGCCGTTGCTATTGTGTCGGAGAGGAAGCAGCGCTCCGGTCTACGTGAGGTTTTTAACGTTGCTCTTCCTGTTCGCCTCTGTTCAGCGGCCCCCTTTGATGTTTTCTATGAAGCGGATCAAAGGCCAGGGAAATCAATAGAGTGTTGTCTGCCTGTTCGCGCTCCATCTTTCTCTGTTTCTCCTGCCTGCCGTCCTTCATTCCAGTTCTCTACTGTTTTCCTTTTTGGTATTCCCCTTTCGTTCCCCTCTTCTTATTCCTTCTGGTGTTTTTTCCATCCCTCTTTTTGCTCTCTCTGTCCATCTTTCTCTCTCCCTCTCTTTCCTTCTTCTGTCTCTCCCTCTCTTTTCTTCTGGCTCTCCCTCTTCCTTTTTGTGCGTCTCTTTCTTTCTCTCTTTTCTTCCGTCTCTCCCTCTCTTTCCTTTTCCTTCTCTTTGTCTACCTGTCTCATTCGCTCCCTCTCCGATTATTTCACTGTTCCTATCTCTGCTACTCACCCCTCTGTCTTTCATCCCCCCATCATCTCACATTCCTCTTTCTTTCTTTCTTTCTTTCTTTCTTTCTTTTTTTCTTTCTGTTGCTTGCTTGCTTGCTTTCTGTCTCTTTCTGCTTTTCTTTATTGCTTTCTTTCTTTCTGTCTCTTGCTTTCTGTCTCTTTCTGTCTCTTTCTGTCTTTCTGTCTTTCTGTCTCTTTCTGTCTTTCTTTCTTTCTTTCTTTCTTTCTTTCTTTCTGCACACCTCTTAAGCTAGAGAACTCATCTAGGAACAGAAAGGTCATGAGTTTAATTCCTGATACTGACCCAAGGGCACGTGTGGGGCGTAGACTAATTAATGAAAATTAACATACTGTACGAATACATTAATTAATGTATGAATGAATATAGACTGAATGAATGAATTAAGATATCAATGAATTAATTGAATGATAGATTGAATGAATTCATATTAGTAAGCTTATCAAAGTAAGCTGGTGACATAGCTAAATGGCCACACCCACTAAACAAGTTACATATTTACAATACACCCAGTGCTAAGATAGTAGCATATATGAAATACGCCTACCAATGCCAACAGACCTTCGAGCAAGGCACTTAACCCCCTTAATCCAGCGGTGTTGCTCTGACCTTTTAGAGCTTTGTGTGGGAGGTGAGTGTGAGCGTGAGAGAGTGTGTGTGCGCGTGTGTGTGTGTGTGTGTGTGTGTGTCTCAGGGAGGCTGTGTTAGAAGACACACTGCGATCCAAAGGGACAATTAAAGCAGACTCTTTGTGGTCTTCTTCTTCTTCCGTGGTGTGGTTAAAGGTGGTGCGGTGTGAGAGCCAGCTGACAGCCAGTCCTCCCAGGTCGGCTCCTCAGGCTGTCTGATAATTGGCCCTTTCCTTTTCACACCAGACGTCTTCCAAGGGGGGGGGGGGGCAGATGGAAGGGAGAATGAATGTTAATGTTCCTTCTACTGCTCTTTCTCTCTCTCATTCTCTCTCGCTGTCTCGTTCTCTCTTTCTCTCTCGTTCTCGCTCTTTCTCTTGCTCTTTCGTTCTCTCTCCTTCTCTTTCTCTCCTTCTTTCCCTCTCTCTCATTGTGTCAGTGTATAAAATAATCATTTTGTAGATGCCGTAGATTACAACTGTATAATGCGCTGGCTGTGTGTGTGTGTGTGTGTGTGTGTGTGTATGTGTGTGTGTGTGTGAAAGACTGTTCATGTGCATTATGAAGGCAGGTAGCGGTGTGCTCTTGTGTGTGATAACGGTGTGCCTCCATTCTGCAACAGCATGGTTCCACTGAGGAACACTGAACATGTGACACCTACCCCCTCCACTATTAAACGGGTTCAAATCTACTGAAACACTAAGTCCCATTCTCTGATACTAAAGCCATTTATCCTCTGATCCACTCCTTTGACAAAACCTTAAACAAGTTTAGGTAGTTAGACGCGATTTGCAAAACTCATCCACTCTTTTTGCAAAGCTTACACATTCTCACTCTCAAGAACACTTTTCGCATTGTGATGCTCTTGTGCTGCACAATGGTAAACATGGGCGGCAAAGGTTTAACACAAATACCACACTGTTGTCATTGTTTACACGCAACAACTCAAAATAGTTCACACTTGTTTCTAATGATGTGATCAAACCAATTGTACAAAATATAAGCCTGGTAGGAGGGCACAGGTTGCACAGGTATGATGAGTGTTGATACCAACAATGAACCAATATGAAAGGCAGAGGAGGAAGATCACATGTAGGAGGTGGTAGAGGAGGAGGAAGATCACATGTAGGAGGTGGTTGAGGAGGAGGAAGATCACATGTAGGAGGTGGTAGAGGAGGAGGAAGGTCACATGTAGGAGGTGGTTGAGGAGGAGGAAGATCACATGTAGGAGGTGGTAGAGGAGGAGGAAGATCACATGTAGGAGGTGGTAGAGGAGGAGGAAGATCACATGTAGGAGGTGGTAGAGGAGGAGGAAGATCACATGTAGGAGGTGGTAGAAGAGGAGGAAGGTCACATGTAGGAGGTGGTAGAGGAGGAGGAAGATCACATGTAGGAGGTGGTAGAGGAGGAGGAAGAGTATGACCAAGAACCCTAATTTCAGATGAAATGAAAACTCAGATGAAACTGTGATAGATGGATGGATGGATTTTTCTTTGTGTTAACTGTATTTTTACTGCATTTTTGCTGAATATAGAGACATTCAATAATGTATTACAGTACTTAGAGTACTTACAGTATACAATAAATGCACTGTGCTAAGTTGTGATTACTATTACACTTTTGTTTCGCAAAGTGTGGTAACAATATACAAAAAACAAACGCTCTGCAAGCTGTGTTCTCCATTTTCTGATGCAGTGTGTCTAATGCATCTCTGTAGGTTTTATATTTTTGACTGGCTGTGTGTATGAACTGAAAGAATTGTTAGATGTTTATCATAAAAGTCACATCTTATGTGAATGTAGTTTGAATATTTGGATTTTTGTTTACGTAAAGTTTTGGGAAAATGGGTAGTTTCAAGAAATGTATTTGATCAATTGTGAAAGACGAGCAGATGTAAAATGAGGAGGCGGAGGAGGAGCAGATGGGTCTGTTTTTGACCAGGAACGTGGTTCTCTAGAGAGAAAGGGAGGAAGGAGAGAGAGTAGAAGAAGACAGGACAGAGAACGGAGAGGTAGGGATTGTTTTAAGAAAGAGAGAGTGTGTGTGTTAGAGAACGGAGAGGTAGGGATTGTTTTAAGAAAGAGAGAGTGTGTGTGTTAGAGAGAGAGTACGTGTGTGTCTGTGTGTGTGTTAGAGAAAGAGAGAGTGTGTGTCTGTGTGTGTTAGAGAAAGAGTGTGTGTGTGTGTGAGAGAGAGAGAGTGTGTGTGTGTGTGTGTTAGAGAAAGAGAGAGTGTGTGTGTGTGTGTTAGAGAAAGAGAGAGTGTGTGTGTGTGTGTGTGTTAGAGTCTGTGTGTGTGTGTGTGTGTGTGTGTGTGTTAGAGAGAGTGTGTGTGTGTGTGTTAGAGAGAGAGAGTGTGTGTGTTAGAGAGTGAGTGTGTGTGTGTGTTGTGTGTGTGTGTGTGTGTGTTAGAGAGAGAGTGTGTGTGTGTGTGTTGTTAGTGTGTGTGTGTGTGTGTTAGAGAAAGAGAGAGTGTGTGTGTGCGTGTTAGAGAAAGAGAGTGTGTGTGTGTGCGTGCGTGCGTGTTAGAGAAAGAGAGAGCGTGTGTGCGTGTTAGAGAAAGAGAGTGTGTGTGTGTGCGTGCGTGTTAGAGAAAGAGAGTGTGTGTGTGTGCGTGCGTGCGTGTTAGAGAAAGAGAGAGAGTGTGTGTGTGCTGTGTTAGAGAAAGAGAGAGCTGTGTGTGTGTGTTAGAGAAAGAGAGTGTGTGTGCTAGAGACAGAGAGAGAGTGTGTGTGCGTGTTAGAGAAAGAGAGTGCGTGTGCGTGTTAGAGAAAGAGAGAGTGTGTGTGTGAGAGGTTAAAATGGTAACAGAAATATAATCACAACAGTCAAAGGTCATCATCTCCATGTCCTGTGTACTTAATTGGCAACCAATCTGTGTAAAGCGCTTTGACTCTTGAGAAAAGTGCTAAAAACTAAATGCAATGAATTATTATTTAATTACATTATTATTATTAGAATTTTTTTTTTTTTTTTTGGATTTCATCTTTATTGACAGACTGCAGAGTCTATTAGAAGAACATACAACATAAACAACAACACAAACAACTGAGTCACATAACATACATAGATCAGATATACCATTTACTCCTTCAACAGACATTGACACCACACACACACACACACACACACACACACACACACACACACTGTGCTGTAGCATCTACCAGCAGCTTTATTATGGAGTTCTTTGGTCTTGACACATTTGGTCCTGATTTGACCACACACACACACACACACACACACACACACACACACACACACACACACACACACACACACACACACACATTCACATCATTATTTTAGTC
>JAPMUY010009474.1:10000-11565 GCA_026901105.3 Galaxias olidus
TGAAAACTGAGTGTAAAGCAGAAATTGAGCTTACAATTTTGCAGACTTGGTTTAGGGATTTGGTACATGAGTTTCAGGTTTCAGTGATTGTGTTTCAAGTTCCAATTTTAGTGTCCAAACAATCCCGAAAAACTGTAAATGCAGTGTGTGTGTGTGTGCGTGCGTGCGTGCGTGCGTGTAGGTGTGTGTGTGTGTGTTTGTGTGTGTGTGGGTGCGGTTGCAAAACAATCCTATTCTACATCATGTCTGTTTGTTTCTGTCATGTTTTTAATGCTTCTGTTTTGAGGTTGTACATGTCAGCATACGTGTAAATGAGTGTGTGTGTGTGTGTGTGTGTGTGTGTGTGTGTGTGTGTGTGTGTGTGTGTGTGTGTGTGTGTGTGTGTGTGTGTGTGTGTGTGTGTGTGTGTTTGCATGTGTGTATGTTGATCACTCACTATCCCTCAGGTTGTGGCATACATAAATGTACTTCGCAACAAGGTTTACCACAGTATTATCCTCTCATAAGAGAGCTCTGAATTTAGAATAGTCAATTAGTTCATTCAAATTTGGCACATTCTCTGTTTAGGGAATGGCAGCAGTCTAATCTACTGTGACTTTCAGTTTCTTTATTCCAATGTTCTAAATAAGACGCTCTGCTTGTTTTCATTTAAACTGTTTCTATAGTAGTATTATTCTCAGCATGCATATAAACATGATTAGTAAGTCTTAGCACTTACTGGCACACACACACAAACCTACACAAACTTACTGGCACACACACACATGCACACAAACCTACACAAACTTACTGGCACACACACACACACACACAAACCTACACAAACTTACTGGCACACACACACACACACACACACACAAACCTACACAAACTTACTGGCACACACACACACACACACACACACACACAAACCTACACAAACTTACTGGCACACACACACACACACACACAAACCTACACAAACTTACTGGCACACATACACACACACACAAACCTACACAAACTTACTGGCTCAACCACACAAACCTACACACACTTAATGTACAAGCTTGAGTGTTAGGGTGAGTTTAAATGTTTTGAGCAGATGAACATATGAAGCACCTTGTAGATGGGCATTGGGAGGGGTGGTGGGGGACATATAGTTTGAGGTCCAGGGGCAGCCTGAGGTCCAGGGGCAGCCTGAGGTCCAGGGTCAGCCTGAGGTCCAGGGGCTCGTTGAGGTCCGAGGGCAGCCTGAGGTTCAGGGGCAGCCTGAGGTACATATGGGGGCCACAGGCTCTGCAGTGTCCTGGTGAGGCTTTAAGTCCAGTGGCCTCTCTCTCGATCTTTCTATCTCTCTATCTCTTTATCTCTCTATCTCTCTATCTCTCTATCTCTCTCTCTCTCTCTCTCTATCACTCTCTTTCTATCTCTCTATCTCTTTATCTCTCTCTCTCTCTCTCTCTCTCTCTCTCTCTCTCTCTCTCTCTCTCTCTCTCTCTCTCTCTCTCTCTCTCTCTCTCTCTCTCTCTCTCTCTCTCTCGCTCTAATATTGCTGCCTGTCGTCAGCCAGCCTATGAAGCAGT
>JAPMUY010009475.1:0-70000 GCA_026901105.3 Galaxias olidus
CTCCTCTTACTATGTCTCTCTCTCTATTTTCCTCAACAGTGAAAACTACTATTAAACTACGGTGTGCTTACCTACTAACCTTTAATATTGATTACAAATACTTGACTACATAACGGTATCTACTTTTTAACACTAAATACACCATAATACCTCAGTACAGAAACCAGGCATTTCAGGCTTCTCCGGGTGTCTGGAACACACTAGCATGATTTGGCACCCCATTCAATTGGCAAAACGTGAAAAAAAGGACCTTCATGTCATTTTCTGGACTTGGCAGATGCATTTGGGTCTGTGCCCCACAATCTTTTGTGGTCTGCATTTGAGTTTTTTAAGGCACCAAATGCAATTTTAAAGCTGGTTAAGGCATACTTTCAGGACATTCAATTGTGTTTTGATATACCGACATTTACCACGGAATGGCAACGTCTGGACATTGGCATCATGGCCAAATGTACAATCTCACCCATGGCATTTAATATGGCCATGGAAGTAATTATCTGAGCATCAAAATGGGTCATCGGTGGGCAAAAATAAAAAATTAAGGGCAGGATTACGCCTCCCTCCCATTCGAGCATACATGGATGATGTGACAATATTGACGACAACTGCTCCGTGTACTTAAAGACTACTAAGCAAACTTAATGATAACCTTAAAAAGCTAGAATGAAAACAAAACCAAGCAAATCCAGATGCATATCAGTTGTTAAGGGAAAATTGCCCAGGTGAAAAAAACGTGTACTTATTTTGTAGTAAGTATATACTAAGTATTTCTTTTTAATTTTGGCAGCTTTGGTCCTCCATAAAGCAGAGCATAGCAGGCACATATAACTTAACAAAGAGCCAAATGAGAGCCAAATGAACCGGCTCTTTTTGGTGAATGGAGCCAAATGAACCGGCTCACCCAAAAGAACCGAAATTCCCATCACGAGTACCTAGCATTACCTCCAAAAGTCATACCCTAGTTTACATGTATATGATTTCATCACGTACTCATGTGCATAAAGCTTTGATGTGTGTGGGTTGGAGAGGCCAAGTAGGCTACATATAGAAATCTTTGTCTAGATTATCACAAGCTAACTACAGGGACATCATGTGTCCGTATTAAAAAGACTCGAGTTACATAAAAACTGGAGACATTTGTTTGCTTTTTTGTAATTTGTAAAGTGTTGTTTCACAATGCCATTTTAGAAAGAGATATCTCAAAGTGCGAGAAAATTTCAGAGCTCTCAAGAGAAACAGAGTCCATGTAACCATAGAAACTCGCTGTCCCACTCCTGCCTGAAACACACACCCAGGCTCCCTGCACAGTGTAGAGCGAGAGAGCTACCCACGCTGTATGGGAATAAATTCCAATTTAATAGATTTGTGTACATTTCTTGATATTTCCCTGAGGGTTTGAATAAGTCGCTAGATTTGTCGCTAATTGCTTTTTAGAAATAAAGTCGCTAGGAGGGTCTGAAAAGTCGTTCAATCTAGCGACAAAGTCGCTAAATTGGCAACACCAGCTATTCGGAGTTTGTGATTAGACACCCAGTATTGGAACTGTTTTGTATCAAAATACTGGTCTATGATTGGAGCCCTGTAATTGACGCTCCTTACTGAAATGACCAATTTAAAAAAATACATGAATAGTATGTTTCTATTATGTTTAAAATGATAAAATGTCTTACGTATACTAAAGTACAACTTTAAATCAATAGTATTGTATACTTTCAAATGTTTCATTGTAAGTATGCTTTATTTTAATATACTTCATAAATAGTATATTATTATTTTTTAGACCAAATGTATTTTAAGTGTACTTTATGTGTTTAAGTTATACTTTATTGAAAGTGTATTAAAATAAAAATTTTGACCAAATGTATTGTAAGTGTACTATCAAATAATTCACTGTAAGTATACTCTATTCTAAAATACTTTATTGAAAGTGTATAAAAATAAAATTTTAAATCAAATGTATTTTAAGTGTACTTTCAAATAATTCACTGTAAATATACTCTATTTTAATATACTTTATTCAAAGTGTATTAAAATACAATTTTAGACCAAATGTATTGTAAGTGTACTATCAAATAATTCACTGTAAATATACTATTCTAATAAATTTTATTGAAAGTGTATTAAAATACAAATTTAGATAAAATGTATTTAAGGTTTACTTACAGAAAGTAACATCATAGTGTGCTTTTGAGTAGTGCTAGAAGAGGAAAGTATACTTTTAACATGCTTTTAAAATCTGTAGTATATTTTGAATACAAAACGTACACTTATTTTTTACTTGGGTGTGCAACAAAGTTTTCTTCATAGATGAAGATCCAATTCCAACTGTGATCGAACACCTATATGATACCTCAGTACAGTAAGCAGGCATTTTAGGCTTCAGGATTACGCCTTCCTCCCATTCGAGCATATATGGATGATATGACAATATTGACGACAACTGCTCCATGTACTAAAAGACTGCTATCCAAACTTAATGATAACCCTAAATGAGCTAGAATGAAAATAAAACCAAGCAAATCCAGAAGCATAACAGTTAAGGGAAAATTGCGCAACAAAATTTTCTTCATAGATGAGGATCCAATTCCAACCGTGATCGAAAAGCCTGTCAAAAGTCTTGGAAAATGGTACAATGCTACCCTTAAAGACTCGGAGCAGGTGGAGGAATTAAGGTTAGAATTTAACAGAGGCCGAGAGAGCTAAAACTGGCGCCTACAGTTTGGAGTTATACCCCGGCTCATGTGGCCATTGACAGTGTATGATGTACCCATCACTGAAGTAGAAAAGCTAGAAAGAAGAGTCAGCTTTAATGCTAGGAAATGGTTAGGGGTACCACAGTGTCTTAGTAGCCTGACTCTATATGGGAAAGGTGCTCTGGAGCTGCTGCTTACCGGGCTTACAGAGGAATTTAAGTGCACTAAAGATAGATTAGAAATGACACTTACGGAATGCAGAGATAGTATAGTAAGAAAAGTGGCACCCACATTAGCAACAGGATGGAAATGGAATCCAAAAGAGGCAGTGCTGCAGGCAAAAGCAGCCCTTAAACATACGGAAATAGTAGGGAAAGTACAACATGGACGAGGAGGATTTGGACTTGGCACAAGTAAACAGAAATGGTCAATATCAACCCCTTTAGAACAACGCAAATTAGTGATACAACAGATCCGTAAGCGAGAGGAAGCAGTAAGGAGCGCTAAAACGATCTCACAAGATAAACAAGGGCGATGGATGAACTGGGAAAGTGTAAGCAGAGGAAAATTATCTGGAGGGACTTGTGGGAAATGGAATCCACGAGAATTCGCTTATTGTTAGGGCAACCTATGACATACTGCCAACACCTACAAATCTTAGCCAATGGGAAGGTGA
This sequence comes from Galaxias olidus, assembly GCA_026901105.3. Lineage (NCBI taxonomy): Eukaryota > Metazoa > Chordata > Actinopteri > Galaxiiformes > Galaxiidae > Galaxias > Galaxias olidus. The sequence continues at coordinate 3,370 of JAPMUY010009475.1, forward strand.
GGATCCAACATGCCCCCTTCTGTGGGGGGACGGCTAATCTCAAACACATAATGTCTGGGTGCAAGACGAGCCTTACCCAAGGAAGATATACCTGGCGCCACAATCAAGTATTAAAATGCTTGGCGGAAGCAATAGATCATAGGCGCTCAACAGTTAATTCCCTGCCCATTGGAGCAGAGGGCGACATGCACTACATTCGCTTTGTCAGGGAGGGAGTTCCGGGAAGGAAGAGTTATAGGCCAAAACAAAGCTCATGGAGGAGCATGTGATTGGAAAATGCTTGATGATGTTGGCCAACAATTGAGAGTCCCATCAGAGATTGCAACAACCAACTTAAGACCAGACTTATTACTCTGGTCCAACACACAGCGAATGGTTTATTTTATAGTGCTAACAGTCCCATGGGAAGAAGCAATAGACGAGGCATACAAAAGAAAGAAGCTCCGCTATAGCGAATTAGCTACTGAGGCAGAACAGCGAGGTTGGAGAACAAAGATGTGTCCTGTGGAAGTTGGATGCCGTGGATTTGTGGCAATATCAACAACCGAACTACTAATGGAGTTAGGGATCTGCGGCAAAGAATTGTGCCAGACCATAAAAGTTATATTAGACATAGCAATTTACCAAGACTGCAGGAACAGAGTAGGGAAAGATTATCTTTTTTTCAGGTGGTAAGTATCCCTGCAGAGTTGGCAGAAAGCGCCTGCAGGAATAGGGAATAGGGATAGGTATAGGGATATCTGCAGAGCGTCATATACCAAGCCTGCAGGAACAGAGTAGGGAGAGATTATCTTCTTTTCAGGTGCTAAGTATCCCTGCAGAGTTGGCAGAAAGCGTGCCAAGAGCGGATATATATTGGGGTGACGTCATTGCTCACTGTTAAGTCTTCTGGAGGTGTCGTGGGCTCAAATTAATGAAACGTCCGGGATGGAGGTTGCCCATTTGAAAACCCCAATGACATATCTGCTCTCAACCCAAGTCCATTCTAAAATATTGGCTTTTGAAGTGCTCATCTTGGAGTATGGCATAATGGATATTATAACATCCTATACTGTGTATATTGAAATAGTAGCCTAACTTTGCAATGTCCACTCTTACCTCAAAGATCCAATTACACTTCACAGACCCTCATGCCGTCTCAGGTCTTATGTTGTTCTTTTTATTTCCTGTTTGTTTAAGGTTTTATCAATATTTTATTTATTTAGTTTTATTTATTGTATTATTATCTAGTTTATTATCTAGTGTGTGATTAATATTATTATTATTAACTTGAACATGGAAGCTCTGAAAATGTGCTTTTATTTTACAAAATACAAAAAAACCTTCAAGACCAAGGCCATCGGTAACAATGCCCACTGCGACACCTGATGTTTCAGCATATCCTGACACTAACACTTTGGGTCCAGACTGAGACTGGCTTTCCACTATTGCTCCCTGTATTTATTTTTTCTGCCTGCTGCATTCTGTGGGCCTGGCTTCCTGCTAGCTTTCGCCCCTGAATGCTGATCCCATCTCTCCACGTGACCCTCTCTCTTATTTAGCCACAGACCAGAAGAATATTAGCCAAGGAAATCATATTAATCTGTCCGAAGGTTGCCACTATTGCATTGGTCAGCCAACACTCAACTGTAATTTTGTTATTGTGTAGTAGAAGAAAGTAAATTGCATTTTTTAGCCTGAACACTTGATAAATTGTCGCTCATGACCGATTTCCAAATGGTATTCTCATCAAAGTTCATTTGGATGACTGCAATGATACTATAAGACAACGAGAGGATTAATCAATCATTCAGAAAGGGGATGCTATGGGAGGGGGTCAAATCGATCGTGAACCTCATGATGGCATAACCTTCATGCCATCTTCAAGTGACATTTGAAAGTAAGATCTCCCAGACAACCATAAATTTATATAAGAACTAACAAAGAATCTAGTTATAGACGAGAAAGTAAAAGTACATAGAATAGTCAATAGGTAGTGTTACAATGGCAATTATATTTTTCAAAAAAAAGTCTCGTCTAAATGAAACCATATTGGAAAATAATTTGTTTCTGTGTTTGTTTGTTGGATGTCTGCGATTCTATTCTTGGAGTGTTTGTAAGTGTATGTGTTTGTGCGTGCTTATGTGTGGTATGGCTTTTATTGTGTGTGTGTCAGTCTGATTGTTTTATCAGGGAGTGACAGTGTCTGCTGTGGTGTGGGAGAGAATGAGGGCCCTCCAGCTTCTCTGTGTGCGGTGATTAAACCAGCCCTCTTCTCTCACTTCACGTACTGCAGCACTGGGGTGACTGCCAATTATAGACTTGTGCAGAATTACTGAAATACGTTTCTTAGTTTTCCCCGTTTTTATGGGGCCTCCATATCCATAGGCAATAAGTCAATAATATATCCAAACTACATATTCAGAAAAGGGGTAAATTAGTTCATACCATAAATTACATTAAATCCAAAAGAAAGCTTTTTACTTGACGACTGGCCATATACACATTTCAAACATTCTGCCATTATGACTGGGTGCAGAGTGATACCTTTACTGACTAAAATGGGCACCATGAACAGTTCAAAACCAAATCACTGATCTGGAGTAGCAGCCAAAAGAAGCCTGAACTAACTATGTCATGCTCCAGCCACAGACCTTCAAAAGAAATGGGTTTGTCCATTTCAAACATTTGGAATCAGCTGCCATTATACAGGATAAAGTAAAGTCGGTCTAGACACGCTGTATTCTGATAGCTTTTATTTTGACCTCAGTAAACTGTTTTGCTACCGTCACTTTAGTCAACTTGATGACATTATTACTTAGCAAGAACTCTACAGTCAATGCTGAGGCAAATGACACCTCCCTGTGGACATTAGTGAAGCAGCATTATAGCTGAAATTACGGTATCAGAAGTATGGTGGTGTTGGATATTCGTTAAACATTATAATATAGGACATAAGAATAATACATTAATTATAATGTTATGCTTTTGCTTAATGTTTTTTTTTTAATGCCCGCGTTGGAGGACTGACTGTTTGGTGGTTTTGTAACACATTTGTATGATTTGTTCATTTTAAATGTTTGCTTTTATTAATTTTGTTTAGTTGTTTTATTTGTATTTTGTATTTGTATTACCTGCCTTGCTGCAAAATAGAGGTAGTCTCAGTCAGTCAACCCTGTATAAATTCACACATATACATAATATAAAAATATATTATATATATTATTTAATCAAACTCTATAAAAAGGTCCGGTGGCATGGCTATGAGGTATAAGGTTACAGGTAAAGTAGTTTAGTATTTTTAGACTGAGGCATGAACTCATGCTTATGTATGTAGAAAGTTAGGGTATAGAGTTGCATTATGGCAGTGCTAGGAAATGACTTTACATTTGGAAGGAAATTATGTTTGTAGTCACAAAAAAAACATAAATAGATAACTGATATTTATGGTTAAGGACACTATTTATGGTTAATGACGGGTTATGTTTATATTTACATAAATACATTAATTAATGATAACAAAGCAGATATTGTTATTTAATTTTTTCCAGTGGGATTTCTGTGTAGGTCTATACATGCTTCTACTTTGATAAGGGCAAGAGTCTCCTCTGTAGTGAAATGTACAATTCAGATTTATTTCATAATTTCGTGACATGAACAATTTGAACTGTAGCACAACGTGAGCTAGGCAATGAGCTTGGAAGTCCAAGGCCTAACATAATGTTTTTTAACACTATGTGCATAATAATTTCTTACGATAATTTAGATGCGATACTTATTTAGATGGTGCTTATCAGGCTCATGCGTCGTAAGGTATTATAATAATAATGCGCCTTTAGCTGGCAAATAACAAAGAATCCCCGGATGACAAGCGATTTGGCACCCACGCCCACACCTACAATAAATTAGGCTGCAGCGCAGTAGCCTACATGTCCCAGTAAACTTGTCCTCTTCTGACGTCAGAGGGTTCTCACTTACAGCTGTCGCAAGGGTGGGGGGTGTGTTCGTCCCTTCAAAGCCCAATATTGCCAACTCTTTGCGGTAAGATTGAACTACTTTTGTTAGTTTGGGAGTACGTGGTTAATTATACTCTCACACTAGGCCAGTGGCAACGCTAACATTGTGTACTTTTTTAAATATATGAATCACAGAACGGGACATTATTAAGCAACGTTGCTAAGTAATGTAGCCTACACTTTCGTATACCATTATATTGCTTTTAATGTAAAGACACGAACTTGTATGGTTTGAGTGTGCAGCAAAAAAACTAACAAAAAAAATCGTATAATAACGATCAAGCATTATTTGCATACCTTGGACATTAGAGCCCAGTTAGAATAAACAAACTGCACGTGTAGAATTCCCCAATAGTAGACTTTGCAGATATGCCATATTCAATTTATATTAACAATACCTTGTTGGACGTCTATTTGGCGTGTTCAATTAACCTATAGGCCTGTCAGTGAGGATGACCCTCCAGTGGACCTTTGTGGCTTTTTTCCTGTATGCTGAGATAGCAGTAAACCTGATCCTTTGCTTACCCTTCATATCAGCTCAGAGGTAGGACAGGATTCTAAGGATCTCATTTGATGTATTTTTACAAACTAAATACAGTCCTTACGTTCCCTGTCAAAACCTTCTCACATATGTCTCTATGTCCTAAACAGTATAGGTAATGTTTGTCCTGATTTTTTTCTCCTTAGATGGCGATCAGTTTTCAACTGGAGCATATGGAACTGGTTAACTCCATATTGGAACAAAGGCTTCCTCGCAATGATTATCATTCTCCTTGTTCTTTTCCTTGGTAAGTATTAATGCATTACAATAATGATTTATTATCAAACTACGAAATGAAAACCATAATAGTAAAGTAGATATGTTTGAACATTCTTCTCTACTAATTATCCATGTGTATTTCTTTCACCTAAGATGCTCTGCGGGAGGTGACAAAGTACTCAGCCAGTGGGCCTATGACGGATGCTAAGCTGCACCCTAACCTGTTTGACCACCTGCACATGAAGCTGTTCCGTGCCCAGAGAAATCTCTACATCTCTGGCTTCTCCCTCTTCCTTTGGCTGTCAGTCGGTCTGCTCGAAACTGATCTTTGTAGCAGTCTTCTACTGCTGGACTGTTGCAATTGATTGGCACCTCTATTGCATTATTGTCTTTCACAGATAGACCCTGAAGCAATACCTAATATTACTATTTTCTACACGATTTAGAAATGTAGGGAGCAACTGGTAGTTGAATTGAATAACATTGTTCATGAGCCATCAGACAAATTGTACTTGGCCAATTTTGTGTTCTGTCAACACAATGTCTCAAGAGCCTTGCACGGAATGTCATCCTCTATCCAAAGGTCAGATTGTCTTCTGATGTGCAGTAAGAGTGTACTGACAAACAAGTTCCTCTGCAGGATCCTGCGTCGCGTGGTCACCCTACTGAACCAAGTGGCCAGCGCATCAGAGTCCAGTGCCAGCATGCAGGCGCTGGCTGACACCGCCAGCCAGGCCGCCAAGAAGTACCAAGAGGGCAACCTGGTTCTCAGACAGGTGAGGAGCCCATTGAGGGCCCTGACAATAGAGGCATTGAGATTAAGGTGACTAGCCAAGCCATAAGTGCAACATGTGTTTACTTGCAGAAGTAAGAACATAATTTGCAATGTTCAAAAAGACCACAAGATGCACCAGTCAAAGGGCTTTTTCGTTAGGAATGCCGTGGCCTTGCATTGACCTGCTTTTTCAAAGGAATCATGGTTTGTATCCATGTAAAAGATACGAAGAACTACTTTGCATGTTATATCATTTTAATTTGGTTTGTTTTCTTTGAATTGTATTCTTAACACCCGTATGATATAGTTACATTTTTCACAAGAACTTTTAAAGCAGGTCTGGGGCCTGTGGAGAAGTCAACCAATCTGATATTTATTCAGGCTCTGCTGGACGAGGAGAAAACCACTGCAGCAAATAAAGAGCTTTTGAAATTGGAAGTCGTCAAACTGTCAGGGGAGCTTAAAGCTGCTCATGACGGTGGGTAAAATTTACTGCCATTTCGCCAAGCACAAAAACGCAATCTCCTAAAGACATACTGTACTTGTGTGTACAAAACAGTAAACCTAATACTTGTCCTTTGTCATTATCGAATTTACTGCAAATTGTCCCTGGACAATATAAAACGCATGAAAATATTTACAGACCATATGCTGTAAATCTGACAAGCAGAAGACATAAAGTGTGTGTGTGTGTGCGCGCAGCTGTGAAAAAGTCTCAGGCGGAAGTGGAAGCCATGAAGAGGCAGTCAAAGGGTCTGACACAGGAGTATGACAGGCTGCTGAGTGAACACCAACAACTCCAGGTATTACTCCACACAACTTCACACATAACACAAACATTCTGTACACACACACTGTTGATCGTCCCGCTTTTTTACCCCCATTGTGGATCTTTCCCTTTTCTACAGAATCTTCAGGGCAGCGCAGGAGACAAAAAGGATCAATAAAGCCCTTAAAGCAAATAAAGAATAAGCAATGTCAAAGAACGTGCCAAAAGGATACACATGTTTACATCATCCATTTGTCTTAATTTCTTTCAGAGCCATATAAAGCTATTAGTATTACTCTAGGTTTACTGTAGTCTGAGTAACATGAATCAGCTGATGATTTTTGTGTGAGAAGAGCGTTCGATTAAACTGTTGTATTATTAAAGTATTTAATTCATCTTTGTTTTGGTCGTGTTGTCATCCCCTTACAAAATAATTTTACAAATATTTATATTTGCCTGTGCCATCAAGTGACCTGCCATTAACACTTTAATTTAGGATTTATTTTATAACACATGGTTTGGGATGTTTTATAATGAATGATTGTGTCATATACAAACAGAGGGAACCGGGGCAAGACACCTCTTGAAGTACAAATGTATTGAACTTATGATGAGGCACACTGGTGACTACATACAGGTCCTATACAGTTTCTACAATCAGATGCAAGAATACAGTGGGTACATAACCACAATAATCTGAGCATTATCCATAGGCTGTATCCTACTATTGTAAAGTACCTATACTCTCAAGTTTCTGCTCTCACTGCCCAACACATTCAGTACAGTAAGCATCTAGCAATTCTGGGGAACTTCAGGTTAGCCTTTATAAGAAGTCTTTGTCATGATAACTGAATTTATTAATCCGTAAAGCAATTTCCCCGTCATCAAAATAAAATAAAAGTACCCCAGCAATGTTAAGTTAACCAAAAACAAAGAGCAAGCTATGACTAATCACTGATATCAGTTAAAATCATGAATTTGTAGTTGCATGTATCTCAATCTCTATTGTGAATATGTTAAATTAAAGGGTGCAAATGGTAATTTTTTTTAGTTTTTATCAACCTCCCTATCGATCTATGCGAAGGGAGTAGGCTTTCATGCATCTACAGTATTTTAAGAAGCATTCCTTCTTGATGCTAGTATACTGCTGCAGTACGTAATCCTTCTAATAGTACCTACTTCAGCCTTTTTAACCTGAAACAAACATGAGTGGCATGATTTATTGTAGGATTGCTTATAAAAAATATACCTCATATGACTGCACTAAGCTACCATAAGAATTATGTTGTAGCGATTTGCTGAAATTTTAACGATACACAAATACTGTCAGTGGGTTCTTTACCTTTTGCTCGTTTAGAGGTACAGTCATCGTAATATGTTGATTTGTAGTATGTGCACCAGAAAGAAAGACAGATTGTCTCATACAAGGTACAGTACAGAATACACACATTTGTAAATTACAGGGATGGAATGGAAACACTATATAAAATGTGAGAGACCTGTTTACTCTCCTCAGATTTCCAAACAAAGCAACTCTCTAGAAATAAAAGGACAATGAAAACACAATTACGCAAATTACAGAAACTGAGGGTTTAGTCCATGTACAAGAAATACAATTTACATTCAAGAAAAAGATCGAACAGTATATTTAACCATATCTCTTATTTTACATTGTGTCTACAGATGTCCAGTACTCCTTGTGCTATAACAGTGTCCATATTAAGTTGGCAGATGAGAACATCTCCGAGCCTCACAGCCACGTCTCTTTCTCCAGATGGCAGTCCAGGTTGTGGAGGAACTGCTCACAGTGTATCGAGTTGTTGTCTTCTCTCTTTAGGGATTCCATTTCACTGTTCCCATGACTCAACGCACTTTTCTCCTCTCTCTTGATGTGTTCTTTGAGGAGAATAAATCCAGGGATACAGAGAACGAAGGAGAGTGTCCGTAGTCCCATCGTCATCCCCAAGTACACTATCCTGGAACACACAGCAAACATAGGCTAGCGCTCCACAAAGACATGGAAACAGAATGAAACAACCATGGTTAAAAAATGAGAAATGTGCTGTTTTAGGGTAAGATACTTGGCTTTACCTACTGCTTGCCAGGTGCACTGCCCTAAGAGTAACAGTTTAACATAAAAAAAGGTTTATCCTAACTTATAGTTCAACCGTGACCATGTATACAGTAGGTGTATCTTATGGCCAGATATCTTGAAACCATGTGTACTGCAAACCTTGAAAAGCATATATAAATAATGTTGTTATATCACAAACGAATTGTTTGGCAATGCATTATACTGGGGAAAGGCTGAACAAGTCATTTTAGGCAGAGAAAGAAGACATTCTGCACTGAGTAAAGTCGTCCTTACACAACCAAAATCCAGTCTACATCTGCTGATACACTGATAATTCCAGGGAAATGTCATTGGTGCAAAGGACAGGGACAAACTACAGGAAGTGACAGAAATGCTGTAGTCTTCCGACGTGTACCTGTAGGTGGTAGTGTTGTAGATGCGGCACGCTCCCCTGCCGCCACACTGTTTGTATCCCCACTTCAGACACGTACTGTCTATTAAGGCTCCAAAATAGATGGGGGCTGGGATTCCAGCTGAGGCCAGGCGACAGAAGTTAGTTAAATGTTAGTTAAAAGAGAACGTGCATACACACACACACACACACACACACACACACACACACACACACACACACACACACACACACACACACACACACCGCAACCTGTAACATGTCTCTAAGCTTGCAGATGGTCCTCTGCTGCTACCCTCTGCAGTACAGTAGAATCCTACAGGACATTATACTGTATATCACTCAAAAAAATGTATAATGATGTTAGTGATCCTCACCAAGAGTTCGAGTGGCCAGTGTGTGAATTCCTAGAGCAAGCGACTTCAACTCTGGTCGGATGCACCTACACAATCAAAGGGGTATTTTGAAACATTTCAAGAGTCAGTTTAGTCACAAAAATGTAACATCTAAATCTTTAGATACTGATAAGAAGTAATATTAAATACTACAAAACCGTACACTGTGTAGCTCTAAGCAACTATGTAAAAACAAATAAGAAAATATAAATTAACTTTTATTTCTAAAATGTTACATGACATCATCCGCAATCTGCCTAAAGGATGGCGCCACTGACCTGATGAGCAGCACAAAGCCTGGAGTTCCCCCCAGGGAGATGATAAAGGAGCTAAGGACGGACAGAGCTAGGAAGTACGGGAACACCCGATCACAGTTATCTCTGCTGGGGCAGTGGCCTAGAGAGGCTGTCTGGTTGCCAGGTTGGGAGTCTGCACTCCCTGCCACACACTTGCACTGGTCAAACACCTTTAAGAGAGAAGGCAGGGATGATATTTTCAACTGCCATTTTGAGCTGCATATTTTTTCTTTTTTTACCTGATCACTGGTCACAGTTCTTGTTCTTTCCACCTCGCATGGTCTTAAAAACATGAGATCGCATTGCCATGCTCATAAATGAGTGGTATCAATTAGGAACGTTTCATTGGATCAGACCCTTCCGCCATACCCATGCCATCATGTTTTTGCAAGGACGCAGTGACACAGGGGAGAGGGTGAGCAAGGTAAGGTGTCTCACCGTGGTCTTTCCTGAGCCCGTGGAGCCGGTGCAGCCAGCCAGACACGGGGACACATAGGTGAGGCCATCCTCCCCACACACAGGGTCCCAGTCCCGTACCGAACATGCACAGCCTGCATTGCACTCCGAGAAGAGCGCGCGCTCCTGGTAGGATAAGCCCTCTGTCCTGAACGTCAACACAAACACAAACACAAAGAGAACAGACGATATTGACTGTGGGTAGGAAGACTTATCTAGGGCTAAAAAAGAGGAGAACATGAATGACAAACTACTTCAAATAAATAGGACGTTTAACGTACCACATTTGACATGATAACTAATGATTTTGACGGTGACGGATTTTGCGTACTGAGGGGTGGCTTCTGCATCATTGAGATAAACAGTGCAGCTGGGCTCTAGTCATCTAAAAATAGCTCATTCCAGCGAGACATGGGGAGAACGAATACATAATGACTGCATCAATCCGACACACAGACTCACCCGGTATAGGGGACAGTGACGCCCGCCACCTTGGCATTCTCGCAGCCCATGGCGAAGAAGAAGAGTGACAGGAAGTAGCCCAGCAGGGAGGTCCCAAAGGCCAGCTTGGCAGCTCCCATGATGCCCAGCTTAAACTTCTTCATGAGCACGCCCCCAGAGAACATCCCCAGAGCCACGGCAGGGATGTTGATCATGCCTGCAGGGGGGGGGGGGGGGGTTAAACAAACCACCACAACAGCTTTACAAACACAGCAGCCTGCAATACCAGGCCCATGTGTCACTTCCTGGATTGATCCCTGCAAGGCTGTTCTCTCTGGATTCCCCTTCAAACTTCTCCACAAGCTCCAACTTATCCAAAACTCAGCCGCCCATATCGTCACCTGCACAAGGTCCAGTGAACACATCACGCCCATTCTCATCAAGTTGCACCAGCTCCCTGTCCAATTCCGGATTGATTTCAAAACCCTGATCTTCACCTACACAGCTCTTCATAACCTGGCCCCTTCTTACCTATCCAACCTCCTCCAGGGGTACACCTGTACTGTTTTAACTGTATATTATAGGCCTTGTGCAGTGACCTTGAGTGTTTAGGAAGGCGCCTGTGAATGAAATGTACTATTATTACTTATTATGATGTGGTGCAACATACAGACACAGCACCATCATTCAGCACAATCGCTTCCCGACAGCGATCAAAGGGGGAACATGCACATTCATATCAAAGTAGCCTCCTCCATATTTCATAGGGAGTGGGCCATGTCATGGCAGATGAAAATGTCTTTTGATGGTTGAAAGGACATAGTACTGCAGAATGCGTTTGAGAACATCCCCCCTCCTTATGAAACCCCACTGGATGTGAAAGAAGAAAAATTTGTATATAATTGTCTACATTTATGGAGACAGGCCATTAGCATGTCTCATGAATTGATTGGCTTTTTGAGCCATTGTCTACTTTTGGTCAAAACGTAATTACAGTGAGTTAAAGCCTGCGGTTTTAGTTACCTTGCCTCAAGTAGAGAAAATCATGTTGTCATAAACTTTAGGAATGAAAATGCATTAAAAGACTATGAATTAATCAATTGACGATGATGACCAAACACATGATGACTTCAATTCATTTTTCAGAAAGGGGAACAGTGTGTTCCATAACCCTTTTAAGATGATTAAGTAGCATTGTATTCATTTTCATTAGGGCCATAGAATGTAGCAAAACTGGAACTTGCGTAACATGCTTACCCATGAGGAAGTTAGCCTTTGATGCTGACTGCCCGTAGTGTTGCTCTATGTACTTGGGCTTGTAGGTGACCATTCCAATGAGGGAGTTAAATTGCATAATAGTCACACACAGATAGATGATATACACTGGGCTTCCGAGAAGGGTTCTCAACGAAGGGATAAATTCTGTGTGGAAAAACCAGAAGAGGCCGAGTTAAATTACAGTGAAATCGTCCTCTTGAATATTTCTGTGAAAATAGGAGGCAAGAAAGAGGGGTTAGGCAAAGCCCACAGATGAATGGCCATCTTATTCTGGACATATTTCAATGTCCATTGTCAGATAAAGACAATAATAAAATGATTAAAAAATTTGTGTCACAACAATGTGCGGTTGAAATACACAAACACCTAGCGTAGCACACCAACTGAGATCTTGATGGGCAGGCAGCAGCAGGATGTGTCTTACCTTTAGCCATCTCATGGAAATTCGGCGGTTCCTCAGGCCGGAACTTGTGCTCCATAGCTGGGCCTGGGGAGTCTATGATGAACCTGGTCTGCTCCGGGGGGCAGTTGGCATCGTGCTTCTCCACAGGAACGGGCAGGGACTTGGGCAGGAACCAGAAAGGTACAGCCGACATGAGGGTGATGGTGCCAGCGATGAGGTAGCCCAGCCACCAGGCTCCCACCCAGCGGGCATCGCCAGGGGTGATGGTCACACTCTCTATGGGGAGGGAGGCGAGGAGCCACATGCAGCTTGGTTTGTTCCTACTGTTGTCTAACAGCGTGACACTGTCAGGATCCCCTACCACCATATTGTGGTTTACCCGAGTCAAAATAAAATGGCTAAAACATTTCGCCTTGACCTAGTCCCATGACAAAAGCCCAGCAGCTGTGCCCCCCATATCAGTTTAACGACCATGTTTCCTAGACTTACTCACCCATGTCCACATATCCAACGTCCACATATATCTTGGCACACAAAGCTCCCAGTAGGTATCCAAACACAGGGCCTATGATTGATATGGTCTGGACACAACCTGAAATACACAGCCGAGCAAGAGACACCATGTTCATTTAGCACACCGGACTTTTAAAACAAAGAGAAGCTAGCCTAATGTAGCCATAGAGGACAGCCAGGCAGAGTCAACTCTTGGTCTCCAAATAATCTATACTTTACTTCAGATGTCTGTTTTGAACACTCTCTTCAGGCAACTTAAAAGTACCAAGCCATATCATCATAGTATTATAATAACACAAATTATTACCAATATAAAAGGCAGCATTTTCAGACCGAGCGTAATCATCGATGTAGGAGATTCCGAGTGGCTGTACGGGAGTCTCTCCTATTCCACGCAGCACATTGCCCAGGAACACATAGATCCACATGGATACACTGGACTCTCGCTCACAGCCTAGGAATATGAAGGGAATAGGACCGTTCACTCTATCAGCTATTGCAATAGGACTTTGACTGAGTCTGCACCTACAGTAAGATGGTCTTGGAGGTACTGCATTGGGGACTTGCACATTTTGCATGTATACACACACAGCAAAAACAAGAAAAGGAAATGGTTCAGTGGCGGTTACCTGTAGTAATAGGATCACGAACAGTGTGGTTTTATAGATAACACCTTGCCTGTTGTGGCCGCTATAACAATGTCCTCCACAGAATGTCCTCTGTTTTAGGTTTAGGAACAGTGCTGTCCTCTTTGGACAGCCATACTGGCAAGTTAAAAACGTACACATGTCATGCCCATGCGTTTCTTAGGGAGGTTAGGGGAAGGGAAGTTGCATCAAGTTGCGTGTCCTGATCACGCCGAGGGCTGCATATGCATGCATATGGGCGCAATTGTGTCTTGCATGAAATAAAGATTATGCTTCTGTGATTATTAACAGCTAATAAATTGGTACAGAGTACAAACACAAATAAACAACAATGCCACACTCTACACTGCACATGATAGGGATGAGCACGGTTATTCAAATATTCGATTATTCGAAATGATGTGGGTCTTCGAATATAGCTGCAGTTATTTATTTTTATTTTATTTTTTGCCTAAAGTTAATTTAAATATTATTCATTAGCGATTTTGATTAAATATTGGTTATAACGTGTACACCAATGCCATTGAAATATGTAAAAAGTAGAAAGAAAAAGCACAATTTAAATGCATTAGATACATTTTCCGTGCTTTCCACATCAAGTAGTTTAAACTTGCAGGCAGCGGGCCCACTGAAGGCACGAGAGCGCTCTATGCTAGTGCGCTGGATCACCGAAACAAACACATGCGCTTTATAGCGCCGACTCTCCGCTCAGAGATCAAAGAAAATCTGTCCAAATGTGAGTAAGAAATGTTCAGAAATTGGAAAAGGAATATGTTTATTTAGCGAAGGCCAGATCACGGAAGCCCTTCAGGCAACATTACAAGTGCGCTATAGCGCAATTTTTTTTTATAATTATGAATATAGATTTTCTTTTTCTTTCTTTTTTCATTAAATCTTCTTATTTCGGTTAATCGATTAACCGCAATATTTTTGATAGAAAATTCGAATAGTGATATGGCCTAAAATGCCCATCCCTAGTACATGGGATGTGGGACTGTAACATTCTGAGACCAAAACCAGAGGACATCCAGGGGCAAACATCATGGTGTCAAACATCAAGAGTGGCTTTTACTCCAAGTAGATGAATGTCTCTTTTTGAGCTGTGTTTACCACATCAGTGCAATATTATTAGGGCCACTTATTAAGAATTTGGCTATACTTCTGTGGAACCATAATTAATTTAATGGGCCCTACAAAGAACACTTGATGATGTACAGTCGCCCTTGTTCAGTACTTCTATATGACACCAAAAGTAATTCTCCTGTACGTTTTATGTGTATGTTGATGTTGTTCCAGCTCTTACCTATAGTAGGCAGTATAGAGGGCCTGTCACCTGCTGCTGGCAATTCAGGCAAGCTTGCTGGACATGGAGAGAGGTTATTGGTTGAATTCACTGACGATCTAACGGACGTTTCGAACTTATAGCTGCGTACAAAATATAAATGTGACTGTTAAACAATGGAGGGAAAAGCACCAGATGTCATTCGATAGAATGTTGTCTATTCAAATACAAAATACATTTTACCACTTGGAATAATTTAGCTCTCCCATGCTACGTGCATCGTTATCGGTATCATCATGGCTATCAGTCAAAAGTTATCTTTTCATTTGCATTTAGGTATTTCCCTCACTTACCGGCCAATTATGAAATGAGGCATGGCAATCAAAAATGTCCCAAACGACATCAGAACACATCCTATTGCTATGATCTTTGGCCGATGGAGCTTGGCACCAAAATAGCTCACAAAGGCTATCACCAGCAAATTACCTGTACAACAATAAGAAGAGTGGGACTTGTGTGAACAGTAGTACCAAGCTGAACATTTATTAGTACCCTAGTATGAATATTTGAACCTTGAAGAAAAAAAACTTGTCAACCCTGTGCCTTTATTTATTTGTTTATCAAGGGCAGGCTTTGAGCTTTTCCTGATTATGTCATTGAGTTTTGAATATTAATTTGACAAAGCTTTGCTGAATATGAATCCCTTACCCCCATCTCACCCTGTGACAGCAGCCAGCTACTCCATTATTATTATATACAATTATGTTTTCTTTCCCTTTTAACTTGAAAGAGAATCTTTTTTCCTTAGAGAGTTCAGGTAGGTCAGCAATCTATAAGTACCGCTACAGTCAGGGTCTATGATCCCCAAATCTCCACAACTAAAAAGCTTCTACCAAATAAAAGCAGTTTAGCAAATTTGCAAATATGAATGTCACAAACTGGGGGAAACATCGCTTTGATCTCCAACCATAACATGCATTTTGGCACAAGATCTCTGCTAGAGCTCTGGGCCTGCTTCTGATTCTTGGTTCTGTATGGAAACGTTACCATAGAAACATGCGTCCCCTTGTCCACTTATCCGGCTGTTGGTCTACACATTTTAAAGGTTTAAAGGCGTTGTGTTCGGTGCTATTTCAGACAAATAGTCAACAACATAATGCCAAAGGCGCAATGCATCTATTGTCTACTTACAGCCCCCTCTTCACTAGATCTATCATCCTCATCATTTGTATTATCATCATTCAAACCTTATTTTTATCTGATTGCCACACTCTTCAAACGATTAAACCAGGGGTGGGGAACCTCCAGCCTCCGGGCCATATATGACACTTGGATCCCGTGAGGCTATATGATAATGTAGTTGAAATACTTGTATAAAGCAAAAAATCATTAAAGTAAAGCTAAATGTCAGCTCCTAGGGTAGTGCTAGTAATTTAGTTCGTTTCTGAGGTCTGCGGTCTCTGTCCCGTTCATAGGCGTCCCGTTGCCTGGGAAACGAGTGTCAACGTCACATGACTGTAGTAGTAAACTGTATTTTTTGTATGAATGGATACTATATTGTTATTGAATATGTAAAGACTTGTGAATTGTATTCTAACTAGAATGGATTACGCCCTGTGATAGACTGGCGACCTGTCCAGGGTGTACCCCGCCTCTCGCCCTGTGTCCGCTGGGATAGGCTCCAGCCCCCCCCGTGACCCTGTACAGGATAAGCGGTTAAGTTAATGGATGGATGGACTAGAATGGATTACTCATTTTATATTGTATATCTTTTGTAAATCTGTTTATTTGATTAATCGGATCCGTTGGCAGTTGGACTGAGATTAGAGAGCCACTGATGCCCTTTTATGCAACAATAGTTGCACCCCGGCCTCTTCATGTTGTAACATAAGCGAGCGATAAAAGAAAATACATTTGTGTTTGTCCTGTTGTGTGGCCAACAACCATGTTGTAAATACGCCAGTGGCCCTTTATAGTAAAAAAGTACCCCACCCCTGGATTAAACAGTACAGGATAGAGGTTCAGATTAGATTAGAGCACACAGTGTTCTAATGGAGATAGTTTGATGCTAAATTTACGTTTGCCCACTGGCATTAGCATCTGAATGCTCACATGTATATAAATAGTAACTAGTCTGTGATTAAAGGAACATACACATAAACAGGCGCACATAGACACACCATACACACACAAAGGACACAAAAGACACTCACCAATTTCAAAGCTGCCATCTATAATTCCTATCAGATAACTGGGGATATCAAATCGCCTCTCCAGCTGTGTTATTGTGCTCTTCATGTAGCTGCCCGACAGGGCCTTGGCGAAGTAGGCAAAGGATAGAGCTGACAGGAACATCTGAAGGCAGAGAAAGGGAGAGAGAGAGAGGGGGGTGTACAAGTCAGTGTTGGAGTCTCAGTTATTTAAAATATTATATTCTGCAGCTCCTATGTTTTAATATGGCTTATCTTTCAGTGGTTTTCTTGGAACCCACAAGTGAAAACTGAACATATCCAAAAAAAACTATATCAGAAAACCATGTACATTGATTATAACTGGTACAATGACAATAATGGTACAACTAAATGATATTGGTGATGTGAATGTAATCGTATTGCACAGAGCTTTCCTGATTAATGCAATTTGCTGACAACAGATCAATTATTCTGTGGAAAAGGATAATACTCCAGGGAGAATGACTATTTCTAATATTGGGATCTTTATTTCTTAGAATGAACAGATCCAGAATAACAATGGTTAAAATGTCAAGAAAAAAGGACAAGCTAGAGGACAAGCTGTGGATAAAACCACAGACAGAGTGAGAAATAAATAAACCAAGAGATACTCATGAAGGAAAATGAAAAGAGGGTAGCAGAGCGAAACAATGGCTCACATGCCGTTATGGATCGAGACCGTCGATGGAACAGGCTGAGAAGAAACAGAAAAACAGGACCTTCTGAATTGGTACACGGGAGTCCAAATTACACAGGCCTACCAGCACAACCTCTACCACCTGTGGTTTTCCAGTAACAAAAGGCGGATTAGGGAAGCCTTTCTCCTGAGCATAACACATCTGCACCCACAACACAGTCACCCAGGAGACTAAGTAGAAACAGGTGAGCGTGCGGTGGCCTCGCTCTGATCAAGATCAAAATAACTCGAGAGGGCTTGGGTGGATATCACTGTGATCCTTTCTCAATGCCCTAACAACAAACAGTAACACAGACACATGCACATCCCCATAGCAGGGCTCCTGACTGCCACTAATTTGGTGGCAAATGTCATCACAAATCTGTCCACTGCCACTAAAATAAATAATTTGTGGCAGTGCTGCCACTTGACCTTTTTGTTATTTAAAGTTGTTTTAGTTAAATTATGTTGATTTAAGTTATTGAACTGTATGAGAGCACCTTTATTTTGGTTGATCAGCATGTTATGTTCATGCAATGTTAGTCTGGAGCCCTGCTTAAGCAAGCCAATGACCGATTTGTACGTACACACACACACACACACACACACACACACACACACACACACACACTCATAATAAAATACAAAGAATCATCTCTTGGCCCAGAACAGTGATGTGACAAACACATTGAGGTGGGTTACAACCAGGGGGGTTTCCATCAACCGTGCTAATAAAATCGGCGCTTAATAGAAAAAGCCTCGCTTGAACAAACGTCAATTTTGAGTTAAGCCTCAAGCCGTTCCATGAAAATAATTCGGCCGTCTCCAGTCAAAGTTAATTCAAGCCAGGCTTGTACAAGCTGCCATTGTGTGCGCGCAAGGAGAACAGAAGCAGCCCGGAACAATCTATTGTCAAAAAGCAGATGAAGTGTCGCAAAAACCAGAAAGAGCGGTGCTATTCTCGCGAGAGAATCACGTCAATGGAACTCGGCACTATGTATCACCAAAAAGGGCAATACTGCCATGATTAACAAGGCGAGGGAAATTGCTTGGCCAAGAATTGCAAACAGATTAAATGCGTAATTTGGAAGCCTACTTTTTTTTACATAAATTGACATTGACATCGTTATGAATCAGACTGCGGCTATATCATCAGCAGGCTCAATAATAGGATATCTGATTCATGATTAATATAGGCCTATGAGTAACATAGGGCTCCCTGGTAGCTCACCAGGCAAAGAGCGCGTGTCACAAATGGCCAGTCCTCATTGCAGGGGCCAGGTTTCGATCCTGGCATTAAACGCAAGCGCTATATGTCGTCTATTGCGCCAACGAAAAAAGCATGTAAGTGCTGTAATTAACATTTTCTTTAATATGGTGACAAAGAAAGGCCATTTCCAATGTCACATTAAATTTTAGATAGATTTCTGTCGCAAATAATGCAATTACAATAAGGAAATGGAATGCCAAAGTGAACACTTATTTGTCATTTCAGCATTTTATTTTTTAGGCCTATATTTAATGTGTCAAGGTTGCGAACACATGAATTGTAAAACTAAAAGTGAAATGGACGTAAACACTTATATTCATGCGTGGTCATATTGAGAAAAATGTATGAACCTACGTATGTTTCTGAACACGGACATACAAAGAGACTTTGAGATTTTCAGCAGATTATCCCACACGATATCTATGGAAAAACTTGAATGTTTACACAGTATGATTTATGGTCATATGTGTAGTGTAGGTGTAGCCTGGTGGAATATTTACTAACATGTTCACACAATAGCTAATACACACGCAAAAACACATAAAGGTACATGTGTGCGCACACACACACACACACACACACACTGCCCCACCCACTTTCTAAATTATTTCTATATACTGTTTCATTAGAGCTTGGCCCATGAAAGAACCTGAGAAAACTTGCCCCGCTGATGCCAAACACATTCAACAATGCAAAACATTCTCTCTGTGGCTGGATGGGGAGGAAGAGTTCGCGTGAAGCTTCGATCATGCTGCATCAAACTGGGTCATATATAAGCGCTGAGTACCAGACCATTGTGTTGCACTATTGTTTTCATTTAGACAATCCTATCCTACCCTTCCTCACAATTAATCAATCTTCTCAGCAGTTGCACTCTCTCTAAACTGTTTCCCCAACCAATTACTAAGGCACATAAACAGGCCCTAACAAACACAAACACACACCACCTTTTCTATGTCATGGTCTTCCCACACAAACACACACAGGCTGTACTGGTCTCCCTTAACTTACTCCCAGTGAATCTGTTGAGTTAAACAGCCAGCTAAACTCTTTACTGTACTAAGGTCCTCCTAGAAACAGGCATGTGTGTCTTTAGGCAGGTTTAATACAACAAAGTGTCAAACTGAAACATACAGAAAAACATTGTACATCAGTTTGGTATTTAGTAACTATTATCTAATAATTATGAGTTAGGCATATAATGTAAATAAATGCATACTAATGCTGGAGATAGCTAACAATAAGGTTAGAACTAGCAAACAATGGTGGCACATGTTTTACTCACTTAAAGTATGTAAATGTTTTGACATCATCTAAATAATGCAATATATGTTTCAATATGATACACATTATACAAACTTACTGATAATGACATTGAATGGGGAAAACAAACAAAAGGATGGCAATAGATAGCAAGAGCTGAAAATAATGTAGACCACCTCGTGCTGCACACAGTTTATCACAGCATGCTCTGCTTTCCTCAAGTGTTTTTTTTGTGAGGCATGTCATGCAAATGTGCCAGCCAGAACAACTTCTATCCTAACTTGTGTTTCGTATGAATGAAACGCTATGTATCAAAGAAACGCTAAAAGCGCTTGTAACCCAGCTGATTCTCTGAGACTTTGGTGGAAAGTGTTGTCACAGTAAAAGACTTTGATATCCAACTCTGGATTGACAAGCTCAAATGAAGCTTGGTCTTTGGGTGCCATTCTCTCTGGTTCAAGTAAAAAAGCTGGCCCAGACAGCTAAGAAGTAGATGTGAGGATGTCCTGCTGGAACAGATTGTGAGCCATGATCAGCTGGGTTGTGCTGTGTAGAGACATATCGCAATTGCTCTGCTTGTGATGACTGCCTGTCATGCTGTACTCGATTGCTTACATATACATAAACTCTTCAAGTCTGGTTGCAGATATAACCCAACACCACCTTGCTGTCAGTGTAAAAGTGAACTGCATCTAGTTTAAGGTCTATCTCTTCCTGGATGAGATCAGCTCTCTACCACAGCAGCACACAGCTCTAATCTCGAGATTGTGAGCTCAGGAAGAGGCGCAAACCTGGCTTTGCCAAAGATGAAGCCTAACTCACTGTGGCCTTCTTCATCTGTAACATTTAGGTAGGTAAACGCAGCAATGGCCTTAACTGAATGGCTTATGCATAGGTACGAGGAACATGCAACGTTTGGAATTGCTTTAGGGACTCTTTCCATATTCTCCAGTCTTCAAATTTGTCTTTAGGAAGCAGGCTGTCACACTCAAGGCTCTGACAGGTAATCTCTTTAAGAAGCAGTTTCAATCCAAGGCTGCGCTGAACAGGAAGCTTGTCAATAGAGAGATACAGGTCATTAATGTCTTTGGCTCGGTTCTCAGCAGGGAAAGCCTGCATAACCTCTGTCTTGTTTGAGGCTATCTTGTGGAGCCTGAGGTTGGAGAGAGTAAGTATTTTCTGAGCTCATTGTAGAATGTCAATGGCTTCAGCTATGGTAGGGAAGGACTTGTGGGCATTGTCCACATAGAAGTCTCTTTCTACGAAGCGCCTGCTGTGGTAGTCGATGATGTCTTTGTTGAGGTCATTGTCATACCACAGGAATCGTAGGGCGTCTGTCGTGTTCTTGAACGACGAAGCAGTAAAACATCTGTATTATGTCGATCTGTATTATTGGGCACTTGGTTGCACTCGGTCAGTGTTGGGAGAGAGATATTTTTTTTCCCGTCTACAGATTGGATGGTGTAGCCACTAGCTCTTCTTCCTGTAGTCTTGCCAACACCAGCACATGCTGGGCTGGTGTTCCTTGAATGGCAAACATTTCGAAGAACTCTGTCCTGAATAGAGATAGATTACTTTATTCGTCTAAGATAACATATATCTTCTTAACTTCCTGAGGACGACCACTAGGGTAGATGTTCACAAGGCATATTTTGGAGCATGATATGCCAGTACAACCAGTTCCACACACCTTAGTGCAATTGCAATCGACTCCTGCAGATGAGTTGATTTCTTCCCCGCCGTTCTCTGGAGGTGGTGGACCAGGATGGAGAGCCGCCAAGTGTCTGCAGCTCTGACATTCATCACATTTGATTTCCACTTCACAGTTCCTTGCTTGGTGAGATGTTGAAGCGCAGCAGCGGAATCAGATACTGTTCTACTTAAGGGACTTCTTCCTATCACCAAGAAGCATGGTCCTGTAACCTCTACACTTTCTCAAAGGATGAGGCTTGAGATGAATGGGACAGTATTTGGTTGGATCCTCAGTTTTGTCTGTTTTGACAATTGTTTAATCTGCAATGATTGCCTCATGCACTGAGACTGGTATCTGTGTGTAGCTGCTACCAGTAGACCTCTCCTTCCTATGAATAGCAGTGGAGAAAGGCATTGTGTTGAAACTGGGGTCATTTTGTGCTCTTACCTCTCTGCACACAAAGTCGGAGAAGAAGAAGTGTGGAAAGGCAACCCTATGTTCTTCTTTGTATCTTGACCCTTGAGATGTCCATCGCTCCTGGAGACTGAATGGTAACTTCTTCACAATTGGGCCTACTCCTCTTGCGGTATCCAGGTATGACAGGCTTGTTTTGCAGCTTACAGCTCAATAAGCACGTCTTCTAGCTCATGAGGTGTGTGGTGTTCCTCGGCGGAATGCTTTGTAAAGTTATCTATCTTGGAAAAGACGACTCTTTCAATGGCCTCTGGAGAGCCATAACATGCATTTTGCCTGGCGAATGTTGACGGCTTTCATCCGACGTGCCTGTTCAGAGGATTTTGGGCCGAGCCATTTAACAAGAAGATCAATTTCTTTGTTTGCTGTGAGGTCTAGACCCTTAATAATGCTGAGGAACGTTGATCACCATCCAAGGAAGTTCTCAGGAAGATCATCAAACTTGTTTAACCCTCCGGCCATCAGCTGACTTCTGGCGAGAAACTTGGCTAGCTCTGCTGTGCTGTTTGCATCGGTGTGTGATGAGAACTTATGAGGCCTGCTTTCCTTGAAGGGAGCACTGATGCTATGACTGTCTCCTCTTTGGAATGATGTGTTTTGGAGTGGTAATGGCCTGTACTCTGAGGCGCTGTTCTCCAAGTATGCAGGACTAGGTTCTTCTAAAGAAGCACCAGGCCTTGTTGTAAATGGGTTGGGTATGGTATCTAAATGTTGAGCATAGAGATTTCCAGTTTCCATAGCTGGGTTTAGGTTAATAGCTGAGTGCTGTGCTACGTAGTCTTGAACCTTTTGGTGAGAGCTCTGTTGAGGAGTAAGCCACTCTGAATCTCTTCTCTGTTCTTGAGATTATATTTCTGCTGCATCTTCTTCCATAACTTTGGCCTTGGCATGCCGCGTCAACTTTCTTGTTGCAGGTCTTCTAATTTTATCTCAAGGCGAGTTTTCTCTAACTTGAGTTAGATTTCTTTTTTGGAATGAGCAGCTCTTGTTCGGACTGCTTGCGCTGCTGTCATGTTGGCTCTAGATGACGCGGACGCAAGTGATGCAGATGACCACGATGAATGGGACAAGATAGACTGTGCTTCTTCGTCCCTCTCTTGCTTTGGTCTCATTTAAATTTATGTCCATGGTGATAGTTGTGTGTAGGTTATGGTGATGAATGGTGTGTGCTCAATATCTGGAGCAAGTAACTATATTGTTGAAGAAGCTCTAGATAATAATTTGTGCATCCAGCTTACATCCCTCGACAAATGTTATCATTTCACGGTACTGTTCGCCCTTAACGTACTCCCAGTGAGGCTATGACAGTCAGCTAAACACTTTCCTGTACTATGGTCCTCCAAGGAACAGGTATGTGTGTATTTAGGCAGGTTTAATCCAGCCCCACCTACTTTCTAAATGATCTACAGCTTCATTAGAGCTCGGCCCATTAAAGAACCTGGGAAAACATACCCTGCTGATGCAAAAAACATTCAATAATGCATAACATTCTCTCTGTGGCTGGATGGGGAGGAAGAGTTCATGTGAAGCGTCGATCATGCTGCATCAAACCGGGTCATATAAAAGCGCTGAGTACCATACCATTGTGTTACCCTATTGTTTTTATTTATACAATCCTATCCTACCGTTCCTCACAATTCATCATTCTTCTCAGCGGTTGCACTCTCTCTAAACTATTTCCCCAGACCAATTACTAAGGCACATAAACAGGCACTATCAAACACACATGACCTTTTCTATGTCATTGTCTTCACACACAAACACACACACAGGCTGTACTGGTCTCCCTTAACTTACTCCCAGTGAGTCTGTGTTTAGTTAAACTGCCAGCTAAACTCTTTACTGTACTAAGGTCCTCATAGGAACAGGCATGTGTGTCTTTAGGCAGGTTTAATATAGCAAAGTGTCAAACTGAAACATACAGAAAAACATTGTGCATCAGTTTGGTATTTAGTAACTATTATCTAATAATTATGAGT
The DNA here is from genome assembly GCA_026901105.3 of Galaxias olidus. Classification (NCBI taxonomy): domain Eukaryota; kingdom Metazoa; phylum Chordata; class Actinopteri; order Galaxiiformes; family Galaxiidae; genus Galaxias; species Galaxias olidus. The sequence goes on from JAPMUY010009475.1 coordinate 27,452, forward strand.
TAGGCATAGAATGTAAGTAGATGCATACAAATGCTGTAGATAGCTAACAATAAGGTTAGAGCTAGCAAACAATGGTGGCACATGTTTTTCTAACTTAAAGAATGTAAATGTACCGATAAATAAATAATGCAATATATTGTATATTTAAATATTATACACATAATACAAACTTACTGATAATGACATTGAATGGTGAAAACAAACAAAGTGATGGCAATAGATTGCAAGAGCTGAAAATACTGTAGACCACCGTTAACAAATGACAACAGGAACTGAATAGAATGGGAACTTCCTGCCTACAAATCGTCTACAATTTAGCTAGCTATAGCTCCAGTGCAATAACAAAAACGACCACTAGGTGGGTGTAAAACTACTTAAAGTTCCTTCACACAGGCACAAACATGCACAGTCAGTATTGCCTTGATGCACCCCAGAGCCTGAGCCAGCAGATAATTTACTGGGACCGATTTGGAAGATGGCTAATTCACAAATGAAAAGCAGCTGATCAACATACTCTCTCTCACTGCTGTGATCTACTGTATGGAACAGTAGTGAAGTCTGTCAGCTGATTTTGACTCTACAAAAAGAGCAAAAGGATGAGTGTGTGTCGGTGAGCGATGGGGGAAACGGGGCGTCTGTTGAGTTACATAGAGAGGGGATGGCCAAACCTACTGCAAACCCACAAACCCCCCATTGATCTGATGTGCTATTGCTTCATGCACTGGGGTTGAAAACAAAAAAATACACCAGGAAAGCTGTTCTTTCCCATGAGCTATGAGCCCTTTGGTTCCTGTGGCTTCTGAAAGATGAAGTATGGATACATAAGGAAGAAGGATAAGATGTGTATGAGTGTGTGTGTGTGTGTGTGTGTGTGTGTGTGTGTGTGTGTGTGTGTGTGTGTGTGTGTGTGTGTGTGTGTGTGTGTGTGTGTGTGTAAGGGAGGGGGGGTATATATCTACAGCCTAATAAACAGTAATACACTAACCACCAAAGAAGACGGCAGAAGGGGCTAACTACAGCTGTGCAACTGCTTTAGGTGTCGTTCCGTACCCATGGCGGAACATTCCACAGTAGATTAACATGTCTCTTGATACTAGCGCAGGCTTCTCTCTTATCCCAGTTGCATAATCTCCTATGCCCGTTGAACACTACATAATAGAAGAAAACACACTCCTGTAAAAAAAATGTCATATAGCTTTCATGACATAATGGAACTGGAGCTTCACTTTTAAGGAAGCAAATTCACTTTACCCCTAGGTTTGGTAAGGTTAGACGTGGACAAGCTATGGTAAATCGTTTCAACAGTCAAAGCCATGAGGGCAGTTCCCCTACCAGGCACAACTCTAGATGCCCACCTTTGTTGTTAGGTCCAGCTGATGAGGTGAGAACACTTGTGTAAGGCCCTAGAATAAGCCCCTGGACGGGCCTAAGTAGGTCAGGAACTTAAGGAATTCAGCCTACATAAAGAGGTCCGATTAAATAACAAGTCATCTGAGCGGTTTCGAGAGGTCATTCGCCCATTTCCCTCATGTGTAGCTTGACTTTCTAGGATGAGCAGCAGCTCCACACTTTGATCAGCCCATTGAGACGACTACAGTATGTGTCCACCCTTCCCATCGAGTCACATGCCTGTTAGTCTTGAACAGGTACGGCATGCAAATCACATGGAAACTGTAGCCGCTAAAGACTCAATGTTTCAAAGACTTATGCACGGCACGGCAAGTTAGTGTGCATAAGCAGAAGGCACGAGCCAAAGCAAACAGAAGGCTCTTTCGCAGTGAAACCACAAGTGTTATGTTAAAAGGCACTGCACTTGGGGACTTCTTTGTAGGATTAAAGTAGAACTCAAGTTAAGAAGAGGGAGGAAGCACAGGACTGCAGGTCCGTTGAATTCTTGGAGGAACGCAACTGGCGTGTGCTACTTGCATGACTTTAAGCAGCTTTTTCAATTATGATCCAATGACGTCTTAAAGTTACTCGAGGCAGTTTATCTGCAGGAGGTGATTTTGATGACCCCTACCATTGGTTTAGTGTAATTATTTTATCTAACCGTCGCAAAGAAGACATGCAGAATGTTCGGGGTCACAGCATTTTGCTAGCACGATCAACAACTATATTCGAAGTATGGACACCTCTTCCTGATTTAGAGACACACTTCTACGTGTCATAAAGCAATTCGTCACAGTTTTGCGGGAGATCGTGCCCGGTGGCAGACAAAATTTGTGTAAAAATATTTAGACTTCAAGAAGACTGATCTGAACCGCGATTTTTTTCATTCTCCCATAGACATTACAATGTGCTATCAGAAGAAATGTATTGATAATCTGTTAATATACAAAGATTGCCTATAGTGGCTTTAATCAGTTGCGCAGGAACATAGCAGAACCTTTCCTTTCGTCAGGTTTGGAGAAGACTAAACATTAGCAGAAGAATTCCATGAAGCCTTTTGCATGCCTCGCCTACTAATGGTTCATAACGTACTGTCCCTAGCAATAGCTTCTACTGGGTGTTGAGACACACACACACACACACACACACACACAAACTCACACGCATGTTATATCTGTGTGCTGAGGCAGAGATATTTTTTCTCGCCTATGTCCCGTGGAGTCGTATGACTTGGAACATAAAACAGTATGTCGGCAACCGTCTAGTGGCTGCAAACCCGCATTCTATTACTATCCTTTTCACACACACTTCCTGTTGTAGAACCCACAGCTGCACACACACACACACACGCGCGCGCGCACACACTAACACATTGCCTTTTCTTCACCTTTACGAAAAGCTACTAACAGCACTGCACATTAAATTAACAAGCACTATAACTCTATTATTATAAATCAGTTGAAAACACCCGCAAAGTCTGTTTGATGTGTGTGCCAGCCTACACAGATACTCTGTCTCCAGTTGCTGACTGAGCGAGAAACAGAAACCTTGAGTAGCAGGTTGGCAGGCTGTGCCGTTTTACTTCAGACACATACCCTTCTGTTAAGCTAGCAGGTAGCAACACCAGGGGGTTAATTTAACTCCCACAACCAGGGTGGCATTCCCAGGTCTTATTGGAGTGTTCAGTAGGGTCCTCTTGAAGACACTTGACTCGTGCATTAAATGAGAAAAAAACTTCAGTCTGCAAGGAAATCTCGAACTGCCATGGCTAAAAAAGTCAGTCTGATTTTATGAACAATAAATTGATTTCGATTCCTTTTTTATTAAACTATGTAGATGCCATTCCCCTTTGCAACAACACTAAATTATTCACATTCCAGCAATTAGTATTGCTGAATGTACCAATGGCTGAAATATATCGATTAAGTATATTACAGTAATGAAGGTTACAGAATAGTGAGTGAGTAAAGGGTAGTACATTGAACAAAACCTTACCATTATGTCTAGTGTCCTCTATAGTTTCACAATCCTCACCCAGTTACACAAGTAATACCCAACACTTGCAAAAGTGACTTCTTCTATATTTCCAAGTAAATGGAATCCTTGAATAAATATACTGCATGTTGCTGATATGGAGTAAAGGAAAAGGATGAAGGAATGAGATTGCAGTGGTAGTCCCCTCTTTATTAGAAATAATTGGGTGCTTCAGATAGTCAGACAGGGAAAATAAGAGTCTGAGTATTGAGAATCTTCTTTCCAATAAGCCACTCGTACCTTGAGACTGGAGCATCCGGGGATTTTCATCCCAGACGAGGAAGAAGGGCCACTTTCTGGCGTCCACCTCCCTTTTGATGTCACATTCATTATTCCACAAAGACAATTTCACTCAACCCCTCTTGGTTAGATTTCGCTGCCTTCTTACCCAAAGACACCTGTTGGGGGAATATATAAAGATCATTTGGATTTAGTTTACTCAAATTAAAACAACTTCTTCAGATTAAACAAAGAGTTCACAATCTAGATATTTTTCATTTAGGTTACATAAGACTAGTTCAACCTATCACCACTGCTAGTAATTAAACAAGGAGATTTTCAAAGTTATTTAAAAGAAAATCTAGATTGAAACTATAGTTTTAAAAACATACATTAGAACTTCTTGCTGTATACAGCATGCCCCTTTTTAGGTAATACATTCAAGTACATTCAAATCAACAAAGATTTGTGACCGTTTCACCTCGCTACTTCTGCTGGTGCCTGGAAGTCATAACAGACCTAAAAGTTTTGAGCATGCAAAGACAATTGTTTAGTAATTGATACTAATAGTGTTTTCTGCCTTGATTAAATAAGCCTGTTATAAGAATAGATCTGAAAGCCTACATAATAAAATCGTCACAGGAGACACATATGATCTTGCTACAGCCCTATTTTTATTTTAAATTCTCCGTTTCTGAGCGAAGGCCTGCTTCCATCCAAGGGTCAGCAATTGTTAAATTTTCTCGGCTCTATTTCATGAATTGTTAGTTCATTCAGACAAATGCTCGAACAGTTCTGTAAGTGTTAACATGGCAACGATTCGGCATTAGCCTGACCTTCTTAGCAACCACCCTCTCATCCCTTATGAACACGCGCGCATAGCAAACAATATTGACCAAGAAGATGCCATTGACTGCAAATCTACAATCGCTGTATCCAGACAAAAGACCATTCATCTGACTGTTTTATAATGTCATTATCATTATATAAACTATATTTTCTTTGCTATTGCGAGAGGCTGTGAAAGGCATAGGCCTAGACTGTATTTCATGGAAGTTGTGACCGTATTCGTGTAATTATTATCACAAAGTTTTGCCAAAATATTATGTCAATATAAAAACCATATACTCACCCGACTGTTTCTCAAACGGATGGAATCTTATTTTACCCAAGCGATAGCCTATATTGTTAATATGAATATTTACCACTGGACCCCCTTTTAAAATAGCATATTTGAACACTTCTTCCACTTAAATGAACTGACTGTTTCCCCTAATGTGCGCAAGGCAATAAAACCAAAACGATTTTCAACACTGCCGATTCGTCGTTTAAAGCTGCTGGGTCCGCTGTGGTAGTGCAGTCAGTGCACTACAAGCAATGAATGCACGTGACGCTCCAAGGATCTAGGGCACATCGGCGCCTTGAAACCTTTGTTGCAACAACAAAATGTAGCAATTTGAAATAAATATAATTGGAATGACTAATAGGTATTAATAAGCCGAACCGCGAAAATAAGACTTTTAGGGGTATACAGTAGTATAGGCCTATAGTAGTTCGCAATTTGCAAAAAACATTCCTCAAGATAACCATATACCTATATAACAAGTCGTTACTTGCATTAGACCTTACCTGCATGTTACAAAAATCCTCCCGGCTGGATAAGAATACAGTTGGAAAAAGGTACTTTGCCGCACACATTGACAATACAGGGGTCAAACCAAATTTCTCCGGTCCTTTCCTGATGCTATGGAAATATTATACAGGATAAAATACAATATACATACGCCTACTTGGTTCAAATGAAAACCCCCTTTTTTATTTAACATCGTCTACTATAGTGCTCGTGTTCAATAAAGACATGGTGCCTATTGCCTACATAGGCTTAAATGCATGATATAATCCACAGTTGCAGCTAATGTATAACTATGAAAGTAGAACTATCACTTTTACATCTGTGATGCCGAAAGTGTATTAGGTGAACAGTTAAGCATGGTTTTGTCATACATATCTGCATACAAAACTGAATAGATGAATAGATGAAGAAATAGATGAAGAAATAGATTAATTAAAATAGGTTAGTATTGCATCCGTACCGATTTCACAAACGTTTAATAACTCAAGACTTGCAACCATAGCGTGCATGCACAACTCTGAACTTGTTTGTCTGTTTACCTTAATTACCAGGAGGTAATGACTAGAAGTGATTATCTAAACTGAACACTTTGTGAAGAACGCCCGACAGAAAAGCATTTGAGAAACCAATGGCGCACTGAGCTTCAGCACTCAGCTGGCAACTTTTCAAATGCTGAGGTTATCACCAGGAAATGACCAAAAGTCTTCATGGATCTGCTCAGTCAAGCCACATGGGTTGAACAGACAGCCTCAGAAGGTGTAGGCCTACAGCTCTCTTGTAGTTTTTGTAGGCCATATAAGGATTGTGAAATCATTATGAACTGATGAAATTGACACATTTTATAGGAACTTGTTCTACAGCATTGCACATTAAACTATTAGACTGTTACCCGGGGACACACATGCCTTCTTCGTAACAGTTCGAGACATGATCGAAAATGACGATGTTCACGTGAATATAAAGGCAGTTCGAAGATAAACAGTTAATGGGAAGTTGGGCTATAGGTGGACGCTGCAATTATACAGTAATAGGCAGCACATAGCGGCAACTTCGATTTCAATCACTTAACATACAGTGAGTGCTGCATAAAAAAGACCACCACGTGATCACAACATGCAATTGCAACATAATTTGTGGCAGCATAATGACTTGGCAGCAACAACAAAAAAAAGGGGCAGCAACAAAAAACTCCATGCTGCAAAAACATTACAATTTGTCTGAACAATGTAATTGGCTGAATTGTTCCTTCTCATTTGATTTAATGGGTCAGCGCTATTGTCCAAAGGTACGGAACCCCTAAAGTCCCGAAAGGCGAAATTTCTTTTATCTTGTGCGCACAAGTTGTCATATCTTACACAAGATAATAATTTGTGCGCACAAGATAAATAACTTGTTCCCACAAGATTAATATCTTGTGCGTTCAAGACAACTAACTTGTTCCCACAAGAAAAATAACTTGTGCGCAAGTTTCCATTGCAGTTACAGTTAGGGTAGGCCTATATATGTATATATTAGGGATGTAACGATACTCTCAACTCACCACTCGATACAATTCACGATACTGGACTTGCGATACGATTTTCTCAAGATAGAAAAATAAAATGAAATTATGACTGAAAAAGATTCCTTTCATTATTTCTGAGACAGAAACTACAAAATACTTTTTATTTTTGAAGTAGGTATTAAATTATGCAAAACAATTCACAAGTCTATACATATTCAATAACAATCTGACAGTATTATAGTATACTATTACGTTCGCATGAGGTTGACACTCGTTGCAAGGGCATGCAACTGCCTGTGAGCGGGACAGCTGTCCTAGATATCGCAGAAACAACTATCCATTTATGAAACAGTATTTTACACATGAGTCTGTCATGGTTATGGTTATGGTCATCATTATTATTTATTTAATATTATTTATTTTATTTATACAGGGCTAACCGACTTAGACCAGGGGGGTATTCCATCAACCACGCTAATGAAATCAGCGCTTAATAGAAAAAGCCTGGCTTGAACGAACGTCAACTTTCACTTAAGCCTCAAGCCGTTCCATTAACACAATTCAGCCGTCTCCAGTCAACGTTAACTCAAGCCAGGTTTGTACAAGCTGGCATTGTGTGCGTGCACGGAGAACAGAAGCAGCCCGGAACAATCTATTGTCAAAAAGTAGATAAGATGTCGTAAAAACCAGAAAGAGAGGTGTTATTCTTGCGAGAGAAACACGTCAATGGAACTCGCCACTGACTGTCTCATCACCAAAAAAGGCAACACTGCCATGATTTTTAAGGCGAGGTAAATTGCGTGGCCAAAAATTGCAGACAGATTAAATGCGTAATTGAGATGCTTACTTTTTTATACAAATGAACATTGAAATCGTTAACAGACGCAATAATATGTGATTTCTGTTTAATTTATGTGAGAGAAGCGTTCCCTGGTAGCTCATCAGGCAAAGAGCACAATTCATAAATAACCAGTCCTTATAGCAGGTACGCGGGTTCGAAATTTTATATAGATTTCTGTCACAAATAACGCAGTTACAATTATGAAATGGAATGCCAAAGCGGACATTCATTTGTTATTTCAGAATTTTTTTATGTTTACTGTGGGAAGGTTATGGAAATGTATATTCACTTATAGTCATGATTGGTCACATTGTGAGAAAAAAGTCTGAACCTATGTATGTTTCTGAACACGGACATAAAGTAAGTGACAAAAGTGGAGCGAGCAAGAAAAGACACTTGACCGAACTGTCTTTTGGGATTTTGTTTCCGCCTGTTGGAAATTCTTTGTAACACAGCTAAACTAAGCTTGACAGTTAGCCTGCTACAGAGCAGGCTAGTTCAGTGGTATAAATTACCTTGGTAACTGAACGGGGATTCGTATAAGCTATAGTAATGGAACAGATCTCTCACTAAAATTAGCGAGACTTATCTAAATAAACCAGGCTTTTCGCTGATCTAGTTTGATGGAATACCCCCCTGGTCTTTTTTTCAGCAGTGCCCTGTTTAAAGGCAGAATATATAAATTACAACAAAAATAAAATTAAAATAAATAAATAAAATAAGCAAGAATAAATGAAAATTTTTACAATACAATATTTACAATACAGTACAATATTTAAGTTTCAACCAAAACAAGAACGCTCTTCAACTCCCAAATCCTCCAGTAAAAGTTTAAATTGTTCAACAGAAACAGACTGCTCTAATTTCAATTCCTGTTTAATCTTGTTCCATAGAGGCAAAAAAACTGAAAGCTGATTTACCAAGTGGTGTGTTCACTTTGCAGCTTTCAAGGGTGATATAGTCCTGTGAGCGTGTCCTATGACTACTGGATTTGTGTTTTAATAATGAAGTAAGGTAAAAAGGTAACTTGCCCAGCAATGCCTTGTAAACAAAAAAAGAGAATGTTTTTCTCTCCTATCACCTCCTATAGAAGACCATCCTACTTTTGTATACAGCATACAATGATCCGCAGTAAAACTATCCCTAGTTACAAAACGCAAAGCACTGTGGTAAACTGCATCATGGGACTTTAAAATAGTTGAGGCTGCATGCATATACACAATATCACCATAATCCATGACTGACAAGAGAGTGCATTTTACAATTGTCTTTCTATTTTCAAGTGAATAGCATGACCTTATTCTATATAGAGCTCCAAGTCTGATCCTCACCTTCTTTGTGAGTTCAAGCACATGCGTCGTAAATGATAACTTTTCATCTAGTGAAATTCCCAAGTATTTGTAAACTGCAACATGCTCAATTTGGGCCCCATTAAGGGAGCAAATGTTATATGCCTTGTAATCTAACTTTTGGGGCCTTAAGAAAAGCATATAATATTACATTTTTGACTCATTAACGACTAATCTTAGATTTCTAAGAGATTTCTCTACACAATGAAATGCCCTTTTCAGGTTTGACATTGCCTGTTCCATGGATGGAGCACAGGAAAAAAGAATGGTATCGTCTGCATAGAACTGTACTTTACAGTCTTTAACAGAGGCACATATACCATTAGAATAAAGTGTAAATAATGTAGGACCTGATACCGAACCTTGTGGCACACCATTTTCTATGGCTACAACCTTTGATTTCAAACCTTTAGCATCTATGCACTGTGTTCAGAGAGGTAGTCCTGAAACCATGTAAAGGCTGCATCATCAAATCCCAGCAAGGCTAATCCATCCAGAAGTAATCTGTGATTAACTGTATCAAAAGCCTTTGGCAAATCAATAAACAAAGCAGCACAATGTTTCTATTTTATCATCAAGAGCAGTAACTATATAATTTACTACAATAGTAGCTGCTATAATAGTACTCTGACCAGCTCTGAAACCCGACTGAAATGGGCTTAAAATATTTTTAGTGGACAAGAAAGCACAAAGCTGTTCATTTACAAGATGTTCTAACATCTTTGCTAGACATGTAATTATTTACGTCACTTGCATCCCCCCCTTCATGTAAAGGAGTAACCAGAGCGGATTTTAGGTATTAAACCAGTTAAAAGTTGTTAAAAGTGATAAAAAAATATGTGTCAGGGGCTCGGCTATGAAGGGGGCAGAAAGCTCTTGCAGATACGGGTCTAATTGATTGTTTGCTTTGCAAGCTTTGTTTTTCCGTAATATTTTCTCTCATATTTCATAAGTATACCAAGGATTGCTTATTTTTTATTCTACATTTCTTAAAAGGGGCATGTTTGTTTGCCAACGAATAGTAAGAAAATATTCCAGGGCTAATTCAGCATCTGGAAATAGAGCTATAGATTACAGATCATTGGCATACAAGTCACGTAAAAATGCCTGCTCAACAAATTTCTTAAAAATCCTTTCATAGATATACTGAGATCCAGATCTCTTCGTCTTAGTGTCTCTAATATAACCAACTGGACAGTGATCACTCAAATCTATTGGGAACACAACAAAGGAAGTTGCCTAGGAGGCGTCCTAATCAGATGCCCGAACCACATAATCTGGCTCATTTCGACGTGAAGAACCCTTTCGAACCCTCCAGATGACCGAGCTCTTTACCCTATCCCTAAGGCTGAGCCCAGCCACCATACGGAGGAAACTCATTTCAGCCGCTTGTACTCGTGACCCTATTCTTTCGGTCACTACCCAAAGCTCATGACCATAAGTGAAGGTTGGAACGAAGACCGACTGGTAAATCGCGAGCTTCACCTTTCGGCTCAGTTTCTTCTTCACTATGACGGTCTGGTACAATGCCCGCATTACTGCTGACGCTGCACCAATCCACTTGTCAATCTTACGCTCCATTTTTCCCTCACTCGTGAACAACACCCCGAGATACTTGAACTCCCTCGCTTGGGGCAGCAACTCCCTCCCAACCAGGAGAGAGCTTTTGATTCTATCTGCTCTGAAAATATTAAAACCATCTAAATTAACATCGAAATCTGAGACATGGCTAGTTAGTCAAGATTCTGGTATAACAATGATGTCGGGGTCAGAGTTACTTATCCAAATCCTTGAGATGTCCATCTTTGTAATGAGGCTCCTAGCATTAAAATTAAATGCATTAAAAAAGGAGCTAGTCCATGCTCAGGTGAACACTTGGTAGCACGATCTCCTAAACAATGTGCAACAGGCTCCACTTCAGATGGCTGCAGAACCAAAAGATTGCGCCGCCTGGGCTCTTTTGCGTCCACATCCACTCTGCATCCAACGGAGCCACAATCCTCGGGGTCAAGATGGTTCACAGGCTGCAGATCGACGAGGCCAGGCTACAGGCGGCTTCACTCTTCAGAATCACGCTGACGCTGGATGAGTCTTCTCGTCTTTCCACCTCTGCTTCCTTGCCGCCGTTTCCCATCACAATTCCTCAGAAAAAACCCAAAACACATCAGGGACTCCTTCAAATATCCATCTGTCGATTAAGTACATTTGTTTATAGATCTTAAACAATCTTGTGAATAACTAATAAATAAGTATATTATTATTATTATAATTAATGATAAATAACTCGCCTGTAACATGGTGATCATTAATGGAGGAATCAATCGATTTAGCAAAAAATTTACCATTAAACAGTCATACAAATTTTATCCTTGTGAAAAGCATAACATTAGCTTTCTAAAAATCTAACAAATATTTTAAAAAATCTGCAAAAAACAATATAAAATCTTTGAAAGAATGGAAAGCTATGAGTACCACATTGGGTAGTCAGCCTGCAAAGGCGCCTAGCAATCATGGAATGACCATATATAACTATGACAGAGATGTCACAATACAAAGTATATACTGTACATAAAACCGTTTGCGTTAGCCTCCTCTAGCGAATGAGGGCTCTTTGTATCGCAATTCATGTTTCATGTTACAGATTTGAATTGTCACATATTTGCATCGCGATTTAACTCTTGCGAAGTATCGTAACATTCGTAGTATATATGCATTTTCTGAATCATACTGATTTTCCGATCCTAAATCAATGCGGTTTCTTGATCACAACATGGGTCGGGTAACCCTTTAATGTCGCTGTTGTGCCAAGTTCGTCCCGGACACGGGCCAAATAACCCAAATTGACCCTTTCATACCAACAGTAGACTCGGTGTGGAAGGGGTATTATTAGTCAGTCACAGTTAAGCTAATATCACTGACAACATTTGCATGTGTGGAGTGAAGATTTGCAAGGTCAGAATGAAGATGTGTATGCATAAATTGAAGACACACATTTGTAAGTTGCATGTGACAATTTGTCAAACTTACTGTACTGTAAGCATCCACATTTTCTTTTTACAGATGCAAAATTAGAAATAACCGATTTTTTTTTATTTTTTTTTACAGATGCTAAATTAGTAACTAATTTATTAAAGGTTACTAAATTAGTTACTAGTTTAGCTCCATAGCAGGCTTTTTGCATAATTGATGTTGCTGCTCTAAGGAAATATACTTGTAATGCTTAGTTTTTTGTTGTGCACGCTGTGTGTTTGAGAAAAGTCAAATTAGTCCGCTGACGCTACGCCATTACAAACCGACGGACAGACTTCATTATTTGTGCGACGTTGCAACAGTAGTAAACATCTCTCTATCATGAAGTCTGCTCTGTTGAGTTTGGCTATTATATGACTATATGTTTGAAGGTATGATATGTATCAATCAGAAGCATTATTCTGTGGTAGAATGATTTCTGTTGTTGTGTTCTCCATGTTGACAATTCGATTGTGTGTTTGTTTGCGTTCACACTTTCAAAAATGGCGGTTGAAACGCAGTGAGTTCCTGGGAAAGTTCCCAGTTCTTGGGTAAAGTTCCTGCGGTGGGAAAGCGCCTAAGCTAGCAAGTCGAAACGTCTACCATGTGATTCCACCCTTTCGGTTTTTCCACTTCGTACTTTGGCTGAACATGGGAATACGCTTTGTGAAGACCAGATTCCGAAAAAAAAACTTAGTTGAACAGCTTTCCATTCTAATGAAATGTTACTCTTAAAGGAACTATGGGCAACTTTTGTAAATGAACGTACGATCAATACAATTCTTGAGATAGCACATTGTTATGTCTATGGGAGAATGAAAAAATCAGTCCTCTTTAAGTCTCAATAATTAATATAAATTTTGTCTGCCACCGGTAAGATCTCCCGCAAAACTGTGACAAATTGCTTTATGGCACAAGGAAGTGCGTCACTCAATAAGGAAGAGATGACCATATTGTCGTTGATCATGCTGGAGATATGCAGTGACTGTGAGCATCCTGCATGTCTTCTTTGCGACGGTTAGGGAAAGTAATTACACCAAGCAAACGGCAGGGGTCGCCAAAATCACCTACTATAGGAAACTGCCTCTAGCAGCTTTAATAAATTAATCATCACTCAAATGTAAAAAAAATACAAACACTGCCGTACCACATGAATTTAAGTCTTGTAATTCAATGTATTCACATTACAACATCCACGTTTTTCAGCTTGTGACAACTTCTAATAATCTCCAAACATTTCACTGTATGATACATAATACCAATAGGCACTTCCAGTAAGTCTGGCAATTGAGTAGCTACAGTATAGTGTCTAAATTACAAAATGGTAAAAATAAATAATGTATATCTAAAAGAGTTTTTGTAGTTTTCATATTTCTTTACTGTACAGTATATATTGTACAAAATAGATAGATCAACCTGCAAGGAAATGAATAGTTTTACTTAACAAATATTGTGTATTCAGACATATTCCTCCTTGTGTAAGTATTGCTACATGTGGTAAGTGCAAGGTACTAGTGAAAAAAACCCAATATTTTTCATCGAGTCGTGTCAATTATATAAAAATACAAGTCTCCATTTCATTAAGTTTACAGAATCATAAAGCTTGTTTGGTTCATATCGTCAATGATAATACATGTGTCAATACGTATGGCAATCAAATAATAGACCAAAAAAGACAGAAATACCATATTACAAACCAGATTTGTAAGATACAAAAATTAGGATGAAAAAAACACAGGGGATAACTGGGATGTCATGGAAACATCAGTACAATGCATTTTTTTTTATAAAATGACATATTAACGCAGTGGGAAGAAAACAATCCACATGTCCTGTTGAGGAACGGAATCAAATTAGTTAACTTGTTGAATGTGACATGACTACTGCCACCATGTACATTAACAGGTGGACCGAGGGGCTTACAGTTCCAAATGGGAGCCGAATCAAAAATATGCACTATAAAGACCTTCCTCTGTGAATAACAATTACCATCGGAAACGTGATAGGACAGAGAAGAATTACTGAAGGGCATGTTTAATAGAAATATTGTGCATCCCTTTACCCTTAACCTACATCTAACTATTAGGATAAGATATAACAGCCCATTTACTCATTTATCCATAGTCAAAACACAACACATTGGCGTTTTTGTATGAAATATTGGAGATTATAGAGAATTTAAAACAATGAACCAACTATCGTATTTATCTGTTATTCGCATAGCCAGTCCATGTACACTCTAACGCACACGGGTGAATGCACACATGAACAACAACCTAACCACACATGCACACACATGCGTACGGGCTCATACACACACATGTACGCAAGCACCCCCACACACAAACACACACACACAAACACATACAGAGTTTAGGTATGCATGCTGTGGACCATCACATGCATAAGTAAATATAGTCCTATGTTTTAAGATTTATGCAACGGAGAATAAAAGATGAAACATTAATTAGGCTATATTTATGTGGCAAATACACGTGTACTTGACCATAACAATACTCATGACAACGGTAGTAAGTCAGTCATAACTTAAAAAGTGTGAAAATTTGAACTATAAAGTGTATCAGAGATAATTATCCTTACAGATTTCTTTGAAGTGTTCTTTGCTTCAGTCTTGAGTGCAGTTGTTGGTTTGTGTGAAACTTGTATTATGCTATTCTTTCATCTTTAAAATGAATGGATTAGTGATATTGCTACTAAATGGTTCAACAAAATTGTCGTGTTTTATCCCAACCGAGACCCAACTTAAGAATTTGTTTGCATAATTGTGTTAGCATAATAATGTAAGGTGATTCGAGATGAATGGAAAAGACAAACCCAGATTGAGTGAAGGTCTGCTCGACTGTGAACACCCAAAGAGCCAGTGGGTGTGGTCTAAAAGCTGTCTAGAAATACAGTAGGCTGTATCTGATGTTATTTTAATCAGTGGGTAATAAATGATCAATTATCCCCAATTACCTATGTGTGCCATGTCTTCACCAACCTTTTTGACACAAACACACACACACACACACACACACACACACACACACACACACACACACACACACACACACACACACACACACAGTGGGCTCTCAGTGCTTGGTAGTAGCCACTTCACATTGACATGCAGAGTATTGTTCATGTCAGGAACATGGTGAGTTAGCATGTTAATATAGGATCTGAGGGAACAAAATGTTCCAGGTCTGGCCCCTTACAGTTCAACTGACATGCGCAGGAGACAGCGTATCCAAGATTTATGTTCATGCCAGCCAGTTCTGTGAGAAAAGGGCCTGAGGATTAAAACTGTGAAAAGTAACTGGTTTTATGTTTTGAAATGGCATTTTGAGATGGGCAGGTTTCCACAATTAAATGAGATCGTCAAAGAACATTATAATATTTACAATATTTGTTTAAATTAGCTTTAAACTTCTCTTTTTGATTATGCCACCTATTTTTGTCCGGCTTTGTAAATGTATTATTTTAGGAAGGTCTTATGTTCTTTTAACCACACCTTCCAACATTTGGTAAATGCTGAATTCATCAATTGCCCACTGAGTTTCAATATCAAATCAACCAAGGAGTAACTGACTAGAAAAACTGAGCAAAAGGCAAACTCAGAAGAGATTAGCTGTAACCCGTTCCAATTGCCTGACTATTAGGAGTTGCAATTAAAAAGTGGCCAATGCCTTTTTTTTAAGCTCCTTGCAGATGTAAAGAGTTTAAAAACTTCATAGTTTGAAAAGTCCTGTTTTTCAGCTGAATTTCGCAAAATGTTATGTCCTTGGCCTGTCTTTACAATGCAATATCTATATGTCCAACCATGGGACTACAGCCAATAAACTCTCCTTATTGGACCTCATGCTAAGCCTAAAGGCAAAAATAAAATCAGAAGAAACGTGAAAACACAAATTCCAACCACAATCAGCAACACTGAATGGAGATATTTCTAGCAGGCAAACCTGAGGATCAATGTACAGGGTGTTAACATTGGGTGTTACAGAACATTAGGCTCCTGAATGCTGCTAGATAAGTGAGCTGCTCTCTTCTAACATTGTACCTTCAATTTAATTGGACAACTATGACAACACGAGCAGGTTGCCCCAGAACATTTGAAGACCCCCTGATTGATGGTACATGACCCACTAGGGGTCAGCCCAGGCTTTGTCCTCTACCAGGACTGCTGCAGCAGAAGAGCAGCTCACCACTCGTGGGAAATGCTCCGTTCAAGACGTCACATGGTCCGCATCACCTGCTTATTCTGTAACTCTGATATCTCAAATAAATCCAAGAGGGGCCCAGTGAGGGTGGTGAGAAAGACGCTCGGAATTCAATGGCGAAGGCATGTGAAAGAGGAGCTCAACGGAAGGAGTGGTACAACAAAGCGTCAGCTTAGGATGGTGGGAAGCTGCACGCTACAAAGGAAGACATGCCACCTCCCACCTCTGCAGAGTGGGGGCTCATTTCAGCAACACCTTTTCAGTATTGGGAACAAAGTCTTTTAGTGCTTGAACGCCAAACAACAACACCCACCCCTGACCCCAACCACCCACCGTCCACTCCCCAACCCCACCCCATTGCCCTCCCTTGGGCCTCCTGTGACTCCAGTCCGGTGAAAAGGGACAAAAACGGCCCCGACAGTAAGTGGGTAATTTGATCGGCTCGGTGGATTAGGCTAGGATAAATGAATGGGAGTCTGGCTGTCATACTTGAACTTTCCCTAGACTTTGCCAATGATAAGACGACAAAAGAATGATCACCTTGTCTAATCGAGAAAATGGGCCTAATTGACATAGACTGTTTGGTGGTAAGTAAAAAAAGATTATAGCATAGGATCATTTAAAAGGAAATCTTTCAGTAAATGGTGACATTAGGCAGATTAAGCCTCGCACAATACACAAGGGATAGGTGGATGAAATGCTTTTGAGGCCACAGATTATAGGGTACATTTTGGAAGCAATGAAAGGGCACCAAGATGTTCAGTTTGAATTCCTTGAATTCCCTTTGTAATTCATCAATATAAAAGGAGACCATATTAAAAATAGACACAGAACAAAACAATCCCTTCCTGAAAGAAGTAAAAGTTAATGTGATGTATAATTGCATCTACAAAACAAAACTGTTATGTATAAACTAGAGGCAATCACTGCAGTCTTGTTTGCACGTTGGACTGAGGCCGGTCGAACCGTTCTTGCACTTCTCTGTACAGTAGCAAAAAGGGTCTGTTTATCGCCTCCAAGTAAAGATCCCGGATCGATGTTTATATGTATTATCCCGTATTGCAATATATGGAAAGTTCACCAAAAGGCTGATTGAGTTTGCTGTCTTTTCTGATCGTACATGTAAAACACATGTCATCATATCATCCACCCTGGTTAATTCTTTATAGGCACACGTTTCCCAAATCTCTACAGTGTTGTGTCTAAAGTGATGTGCTGGCTACAAAATTAATCAGGAGTTTCCTGATAGCCTAGACAAAGAAAATCTATTTCGACTTCGCTCCACAGATCATTGATCCTTTTCACTCAGGGTCGGCATTTAGCTCCTCTGCAGGTTCAGATTCTTCAGGTGGGGGCAGTGGCCACTCAGCCTCCTCTTGCCCCTCTTCCGTCTCCTCCTCTGGCTCCTCATCTGGCTCCTCCCCCTCCACCAGCTCCTCCCTGCTCCCTGACTCCTCTTCCTCCTCGTGGATAGCCAGGATGGCTTCAGGGACATTGGTGAGGCCCTGTTTCGGGGCCTCCTCAGCGATCACTTTCTTCCACATCTCGTGGTTGTCCAGGAGGTGCTGTGTGATCTGGCAAAACACTTTCCTCCTCCTCTTGGGTCCCTCTTTCTCTGGAGGGACAAGCAATATCAGATATTGTCATGTAGCATTAGCAAAAGAGCACCGCTGTAAATCCAACCAATTTGGTGGAGCTCAATGCTGCATGATACGCTTGATGGCGTTGGCGTATCATCAAGTTTATAACATATTTTTTTGCGTCCAAACATGCGTCCAATCGTTACAGCTCAAAATAACCCTTACTTACCCGATGCCTCGGAGCTTGTGGATGTATCCTCTTCAGCCAAATCGTCCTCATCCTCCTCTTCCTCTTCCTCCTGCCTGGCCACGTCTGGCTCCTCCCCTCCCTGGCTGGGCTCCACCCATCGCCCGGGCATGAGCGCGGCCGAGTCGTAGGAGTTGCACAGCGGGCCCACGATGTGGGTGATGAAGGACTCCTGGAGCTTGGCCAACTGGGGCGCCGAGCGGTCCATGAAAGGGCTGGTGGGAAGGCCCAGGCTGGACTCCTCGTCTCCCTGGGAAGGACACGAGCAGCATTAGGGTCCACTCGCACAGAGTGTACGAGAGGCGAGAGACAGCACCACGGGGGTGCGGGCCACTGGAGTCATGTTAAGGCTACACCTTTAACACACGTGTTGGAGGGCGCATTTAGTGAGGTATCATATACAGTAGGAGCTACAGCAAGTCATACACGTTATAGAATCTTTGACAGACAGAGCACTGAACATTATGGACGGCTCCTGCTATTTAAAATGGACCCTATGGTCACAAACAGAACTGCAGCAAGCAGGCTGCCGTCTTAAATGTGACGTCGTCATGCCATTCAATTGGACAACAACCACAGCAAGGTCTCCAGGTTGCCATGGCAATGAGTAACCAAGTGTCATGTGTACATTATGGCATGAGTGTTATGTGAATGTGTGTGTGCAGGTCCATGTTCTGTGTGTTAATAGACTCTTTGTGTCACTGTGCAAACGTGTGACTCTGTGTGAGTGTGTGTGTGTGTGTGTGTGTGTGTGTGTACCTGTACAAAGCAAGGAGCTACAAATCTAGAGTATGAGAATGTACTGAGCTTGCTTTCTGAGGGTTCTGCAACTTGGGATTTTGTTGCCAAGTGGTAAAAGGGAATGGGGCTAAAATACTGGCAGACGACAGCATTAAATTAACTGGCAGCTCTCATATATGCATACCTCCCTTCCTTAGCCGCCAACAGTATATTGACAACAGACTGTCAGCTGTAACGCAGACGTAGAAGCATTCTTAGAGTGGCTTCTAGTACAGTAGATATATGCTACATTTTAAACATTGTGTAGCTGCACACAGATGCAGACGGGAGTCCAAGAAGGTAGTGTATGTGCAGGCTGCCACAACTGACTAGCATCTAGGCATCCTCGCAGTCTTTCTTACAAGTGACTGCCTGCCACAAGCACACACGTTAGTAAATCCAACAGCGGCATATAAAACAGCATGCATACACATTAATAAAGCCTACAAAGCAGGTTGAGGAAACTGTGTGTAGATGGTCGTGGACAAGGGTCTGTGTTTTTGTTTGTGTGTATCACTTTTCCGTTTGCTCAAGGTCGTCAGGATTGAGTCTAGCTGCCTCTGGCCCTGTAAGCATCCCGGCCACATCCAATGGGATTGCTGCCAGGATTCTGTGCGAAAACTGCCGCATCACTCCCCCCCCCCCCTCTCCCCCTCTTTCTCTATTGCTGTAGGTTTTTCTTTATATATATTTTATTGTTTGGAGGTGATAGGAAGTGGTAATTGTGTGGAAAGTTTGATTGGCCGTGATTGCCGTGACTTCCCGGTCCGGTGGAGAGGAGGGTCCAGTGGAGAGGAGGTTTCTCTCTGTCATGGAGTTAGGTGTGTGCCAGGCCGCAGTGCAACACTAGAGGAGGTACTGCTAGCTGTCGGCCAACAGGTCGGATGTAAAAATCAAAACTGTGGCTCTCTTATGAACAAAGCTGTCATTGAATTGTTTAAGAAGGAAAGCTTTTAAAGTGATAGCGAGTGGAATCTGGGTGAACGGCATTTTAGTGCCGGTTATGCCACTGTCAGCTCCAGCAACAAGAGTTATTATTTTGATTGTACCACCGTTAATAAAGAACGAAGCGCTTTGGGAAAATGGCAAGTGGTTTTAAGTGCATGTCCCTGGGCTGTGAGAAGCAGCAAATAAAGCATGTCTTATCTCTGAGGAGGCATGTGTTCCTAAAAGATACAGCGCAGACGCTAAATGTAAACTGTAGCATCGAGCACAGAGTGCTGACATGCTTTGTATGCCAGCACAGAGTCTTAGGTGTTGTGAAAGTTTGCCATGTAGGGCACAAGAGATTCTTACACCCTCAGAAAGATAAGACACAGGCAGCAAATGAGCCAGAGAAATGGGAAGGCATGGCTGAGGATGGGGCCTAACAGCACCCAATGGAGCAGGTAAAGTGGAGGCAGTGGGAGAGAAGTGGAGGCAGGGGGTAGCTGTGAATATGAAACCGCAGAGAGTAGAGAAAGGAGGGATGCAGCCAGATAAGAAGTTCTGTTTGGACCAGAGGAGAGGCCCAGGGACAGTAGGGAATCGTCAGCGAGGAGCCATAATGGCTCCGGATGAGGAGGGAAGTGGGTCCAGTGAGGCAGTTGCTATGAAGCTACGGTCTGGAGCCCCCGTGTAGTAAGGAAAAGTGAGAGCAGTGGGATGGCGCCAAGGAAAAGGTTTAGGCTCTCAAAATGGTTGACTGCTGTAAGAAAAAGCACACTTCCCTGTGATGTCTAAATGCATAGGATGTCCGGTGCACACATGCAGTTGGTGCTTTGTTTTAGGTGTGTTTTTTTCTGGTTTTCCTATATTCCACTTCCTATCGTGTCTTTGCACGTATAAGCCCCCTCAAGGAATTGAAGCCAGAGATCAGGTTCAGTTTATATTTGGTTGATATTTATGTTATTTTTTTTGTATAAATGTTGTTTACCAGCAAGCAACACACAGTGATGTTAAAAATTTGGTTTACAAGGGAAGGGGGCTCCCGACTTATGCCATGACACAAATTTCAGTGCAGGAGTGGCACTACCATTTTCCCCTGGCAGACGTTTGAACATGAACAGAGGTTTCTAAAGGATGACTATGAGTGGCAAAGGCTGAAATCAGAGGCAGGGAGTTTATGTTCGTAAACATCTATGCTCCGAACAATGGAAGGGACAGGGAGGTTCTGTTTGGGTTGGCCACTGGGCTAACAAGGTGCCATATCAAAAAGGACAATCGCCAACAGACCCACTTACATTGTTCAGGGGCAGGGTCTCTGTGCGCCTTAGAGTAGAGTTTGCTTATTTCCAAACGACAATTCGTTATGCAACTTTTGAGAACATGTGTAAGGGTAGGGCATTGTGTGCTGTATGGTTATTAGTGTGAAATCCTGTCTGTCAAGGTTATCTGTGTGGGTTGGCGAGAGGAGATGGAGGGATGGGTCTGTATCTGTGGCAGGTGTACAGAGAGTGAGGGTGGATGTGTGTGTGGGTTTTAAAGTGGTGTTTTCAAACAAATGTGATGTTCAATCAATTGATTGCCAATTAAAAAGAGCATCAATCTCTCACTCTCTATTTCTCTCTGTAAAGCAACTAGAGCAACTAATATATCACTTCCGATGCATCCTACACTAAACGACTATGCAGCTGGAATGTAAATGAGTGGTCTGTGAATAGCCATGGTCAAACATATGCATGTTTCTCATCACATGGGAGATGGTGTGTCCTGATAGTGTGTACCATCAGGGAATTATGTGGAAGATTTATTCGGATGGCGTGCTGCTGCAACTACCTCAACAAGTCAACTAGATTAAATGAGAAATTAATCAGAGGCGAGGAGGGACTTCTTTCGGCTTGAGGTCAGAGATCTCCCTTGGACTTTATTACAATGCTGAGCACAGAGTGCAGTTCTGAAAGCATGTCGATGGAAGACAACGTTGGGAAACAGTTATTACAGTGTGAGGTGAAGGAGTGAAGTGTCATTGCTGGTAACAGTTCTGTGTTGCTGCTATCATCGCCTGTCTATTAAGACACTTCACATTGCTACAGGTAGAGGTTGAGTGGAGTAGTACTCGAAGTGAAAGAGAGCTGAATCAAATACTAGGGCATATACAGTATGTGGGCAATGCATATGTATGCAGAGTTGAGACGGTATCTTTTCAAAGGGGGTTTGATACAGATTACTGATTATCTGTCAAAGGTAACTAGATACCAAAATGTATGGCCATGTGAAACTACAATATGTAAACATGTATGCTTCAGATATTCAAAATGCTACTTGTGTATTTATTTTGGCCAGCGTTTTTGTCATTGCGAGAGTAGGCTTCAGCCATAAATATGGGATCTAAACCATCAAATTAAGGAACTACTAGTAGCGTAATTTGTCACAGCAGTTGCACACAAGCAGCTGCCACCTAGCCCATTGACGGTGGCCAGGTTACAGTATATACGGTGCCCTTTCACAGTGGTGATTTTCTCGTGCAGAGTTATTGTCCAACCCTTTTGCAGTACGTGTGCGTGTCTTTTCTCCTTACATATTATCGAGAATGTGAATAGCTCTTTCTGACCGTACAGAAACAATCGACAGCGGTATCTCCCCATAGCTTGTTCCCGTTACTAGGGGACGCCCACCTGTTCATAGAACTCGTTGACAATGCCCTCTGTCCACTGCAGATGCAGCTCCTTACACTTCAGCGGCCCGTTGATGTCCGCCAGCTTGATGCACATCTGGCACACCAGCAGCCGGTCGTTCTCATTGGACCAGTCGATCCCTGTGGATGGGTCGTCGCCGACCTGCGACCAAGACCCACCAACCACACGTCAGCAACAACTTCTGGCCAATAGACTGATTAAATGACCATGCAATCACAAGGCAATTATGTTTTCTGCATTTCTGTATTTATGGAGTTTTCTATAGTTTCTATCATACAGTAATTAGGCCGGGGACTTGCAGAGGAGTGTACTCTGTGTTAAAAGATGATAATCCTGTACACTCACATATAAAAACATATTTCACAAGTCAAATATAGAAAAAGATGCCAAGCCGGCTTGCACAGCCAATAAAGAATGCCCAAAATTTAGTTCAATGTGAAAAGATGACTAATGTGTTAGATTTAATATTCATAAGGTGTCATGTTGAAACCTTATCAAACATTCTACACAACTTTTGGGTTTGTTTTTGAATTATCAGAGAACAGGACAAAATGATGCGAAACTACTTGTGCAAAACTAATGGGGGAACTAAGGCCCTTATGTGGTCTAAAGTAAATCCCACTTTCTTGGTGGGCTTTAATGACCTGCCACTTGTAGAAGCAGTCAGCCCGTTTTCTTATTCTAAATGAATTACCCAGCAGGGGTGGCCAGATCAAGCACTATGTCAACAGACTGTTCACAGAGGAGCTCATTTGCTTCTAGGAAGACAATGGGAGGTGTGAGACACTGTGTATCATAACTAGCTACCGCTGAGAGAGAGAGAGAGAGAGAGAGAGAGCGAGAGAGAGAGCGAGAGAGAGACACCGCCAGCAGTGTTTCTCTTGGTGTAGAGCCAGTTTTCCCTGACCGGCAACAACCTAGGACTGGGCTTTACAATGGAACGCCCATCAGCTTCTGATACAATCCCCAGTTCAGCCAGTAAAAAGGATTTCCTGAAAAGCCATGGGGCAGTGTGGTATTGTTATGATAGCTGGTGTATTAAGTTTTAATCGGGCTATTGTCAGGTGTGAACTGGGCCAACAAACGGTTGGAGTAATCTGCCGTTTTTTCTAGGATTATTCTTTGTTGATCTCATTCCTGAAATAAAGGATTATTTTATTTAATTCACTTGGAAAAAGAAAATACGAATGAGTAAAATGAAATGTGCATTCCCAGACAACACAATAACGTAACTGGATTGCCACATCGAAGGAATAGGCTTGTGAAATCAATCTACATCTCTTAAGCGCCTGAAGAAAATAAAGGCTATTTTAGTTCCATTCCAATGTGTTTCATTGTATGATCATCCCTACTTTTCAAAAGGTTGACGAATCTAGGACATGCTACGAATAAAACACGGGCTCCAAAAACAGCACCTTGGCGTTGAACTCGGCCAGGAAGTCAAAGTGCTTCTTGAGGTCAGTGGCCAGGATGGCCTCGATGACCAGGAAGCGGAAGCGTTTGAACTCCACGTGGTCCAGGTTCACCAGGAAGTTAAACTCAGGCCGGGACATGAAGAGGTTCCAGGCCGAGGCCGCGTGATGGTTCTCCAAGACCGAGCGGTCGTTGTACAAAACTGCCTGCACTCATCCACACACACACACACACAAACACACACCCACACAAATAGGGGAAATATAATCAACAGGTCAGCACAAACGTGGGATTAAAATTATGGTAGTCCTGTACAACAGGGATGATCGCGGGGTCTGTGAGTAGCGCAATATATCTCTGGCCTACCTGAGGGGCACTTGTGGCCACCAGAAAAGCGTTGGTCCTCCCAGGGTGGTCGTAGTCGTGCATAGCCGCGGCCACATACAGTGCCATGAGCTCCAGAGCCGGGATGAGGCCTGACAGACAGCCATAGCAGTCCTCCGACGGCGTGTAGGTCTTCGAGACCAGGAAGCCCATGTGACTGGGTGTGATGCCACTGTCAGAATCTGCCCACAGGGGAAAGGATAAGGGTGGCTGTGGAGTGAGGTACATGGGCACACATACACTCACACACGCGCGCACACACACACGCACGCACGCACGCACGCACGCACGCACGCACGCACGCACGCACGCACGCACGCACACACACACACACACACACACACATACACTTACACGAAAAGACCCATGCACACATGCACACAGCCCCCACAAACACACTCTCTCTCTTTCTGTCACACACACACACACACACACACACACACACACACACACACACACACACACACACGTACCCTCTTCATAACCTTAAACTCTCCAAATCCATTTATACAAGGATCAAAGAGATGGCCTTACGAAGGCATACAAATTAGGATATGAACATGATGGGTGTTGGGGAATACTAATCTGCTATCTATTTCATGCAGTGCTAAACCTCTGATGCTAGAGGGTATGTTTTTGGCTGGGTTTAGGGTTGGGTACATCTAGACCGCTAGTCTTCTATATCAACAGCTAGAAGTACTGATCTGAATCAACACCCAAGGTTAATATGTTAAATGTGCTGGTTAAATACAAAGAGTAAGGGAAGCTGCTGTAAATGTACGTATCGGACCTATTCTATTTCTGCTATTGTTTGGGGAAGTTTGGTGATTTGAATGTTCCAGTGCGCAAACAATGTATTATTTTATGCATCTTCATCATTCATTCATTTTTAATGTTAATTTCATTATGAATGAATCCAGCCAAAAGTATGTGAATAGTTTGATTGAATCCATCGACACAGTCAAAAACGTGCCTGCACAGGACACATACACACATACACACACACAAACACACACACACACACACACACACACACACGCACACCCACCTGAGTCGCTGGCAGAGCCATGGTCATTGATGAGGCTGGGCAGGCCAGGCACGGCCTGTGTGGTGAGGTACCAAACGGCATGCAGCACGTCAGTGGCATGGATCCGGTTGTGATCTTGACCAGTAGAGCGAGGGCGGAGGTAAACACAGCGAGTGAGTGAAAAAATACCACTGGAGAGCACTGTTGTGCTGCTGTTCATACTCCTAGAATCGAACAATTGCAATATTCTTAACAAAAACCTGAGTCAAATGTGTCCCAACACCGCACTCTAGTGGTATTACATTGAAATTGCATAAACATGAATTTCGACTTCAATATCAAAACACGAATGAATTGTAAAGGGAGTCGCTGCGGCAGCAGGGCTCTTACATGGGATGTCCCTGTAGCCATTCTCGAGGGCATAGAAGTAGTTCATGAATTCTTGCACAGGGATCTTGAAGGTTGTAAACAGACCTGTGTCTTCAAACAGCCTATAGGAGACCTGCAACACAGACCCAGCGCTCACCACCACCAATCGGACGCCACACGTACACTGGACTGACAGTTTGACCGGCCTATGGGCCGAGTCGGAGCGGTGGACCGGGGAGCAGGCTGACCTGGCTGAGGATGCGGCCACACTTGCCATTGGTCTTCTCCATCAGGCTGAAGATGGGGAAGTTCCAGTTGTTGATCTGGCTCATCAGAGGCTCCAGGCCCTCCATCAACAGCGGCTCGGGGGCCAGGCGCGGCGGGTCCTACACAGACACCCACAGTCACAAAGACCGGTTGGAGCGCGCACACTCTCTCCAATGTTCACGCAATGACACGTAATGTGTGAAGGCGGGGTCTGTGTGTATTGCCTCCGCCAATGTGGGAATCACGACAGAATCGTGTGAGTGTCACCCTGAGCCGAGGCTGAGGGGGAGGTACCTCTGCCTCTCCTCACCTCAGGAGGTATTAGAGGGTGCAGGGCGAGGCTCTGGGACGGAGGGTTGCTGCCGGCCCGCTCGGCGCCCTCCTGGGGAGCGGTGGTGTCGCCGGCGTTGGCCTCGTGGGTGCTGTCGTAGTCCGACGAGGCCCCCACCTGCTCCTCTGGCGGGTCGCAAGGGATCGAACGGTTAGCGTCGCGCACACACACGGACACACACACACTCCCACTGACATATGGTCACGGTGGTACTAGATTGGTAGCAGCAGCCGGTGGCTAGTATGTAGCTAATTTAAAGGATGTGAAGTTTCGTATTTGTATCAGGCTGAGGCAGCTATGGAGCCCTGTGAGAGGTGGAGGGAGGTCCATTGAACTGTATGTGTACGTGTACGTGCATGGTCTGGTCGAGGTCCTTACCTGACCGGTGTATCCTGTCCCCTTTGTCCATGGAGCCCTCCCCGTGGCTCAGTTTGATGTACGGCCGTCCACAACTGTGACAACAAAGAGGGACAGGGAGACTGCGTCACGTCAGGGGCATTTTCTAGCCACACATCTATTCATCTTTGAAGAGATCTTTACCCGCTGTGTGCTGGACTGTATCTTGGCCACCAAAGGGCAGAGCAGTAGTGAACGTGTGTTAGATGTTCTGTCAAGGTGTGGTGCACGGGATACGAGAGAGACACAGGGTTAAATTGGAGAGGGAGGGAGGGAGAGAGGGAGAAGGAGGTGGAGAGAGAGAGAGGGAGGAATAGAGAAATGGAGAGAGGGAGAGAAGAGAGAGAGAGAGAGAGAGAGAGAGAGAGAGAGAGAGAGAGAGAGAGAGAGAGAGAGAGAGAGAAATAGACTAACTTCAACCGACAGGACATGTTCAACACTCATGTCTGCCATCAGCCCTCCCTCCCAGGGTGAAGATGAGGCCTCATTGGCTCAGCCCTATTATAGGATGTCTGAAGGCTTGCTGCAGAGGGGAGGTGACGTCGTGAGACCCGGGGGGGGGGGGGGGAGACACGTTTTACCCAAAGTTTCATCATCAAAACACCCTCAGAGCATCCCAAATCCTCTCTGCGGCCCCCTCCCCGTGTCGTCTCACTGTCCCGGCCCAACTCTCTATCTCTCCATCAGCCAGACGGTTTGGCCCAGTCGACTGTCCCACACCACTCCGTGTTCTCTCCCCACTAAATTACACCCACAACAAACAGCAAAATGCTGACATGAAAGTGCCCTGCAGTAGGGAGCAAACACAAACCTCTCTGTGCCCAAATTGCACAAAATGAGTGCGCGCGTGTTTATTTGTTGACTGTAGTGCTGCCAGAGAATTGGGAATAATACATTTCACACAGCAACTGTCTTTGATGTTTTCACTAGCTGGCAGAAGTTGTCAAAAAAACATTTTATTGGTTGCCTACTGTGCTGTCTATGCATAAAAAATATGCCGCACAGATGCCTGATGAGAAATAGGTAATGGACTTTACGAATGCTCTCGTTAACACAAAGATGTCGAGAACATTTCAACAAGATCAACAACAAAATAATTGAGAAGGAGTTGTCTGACATTAAGCTGCTTTATTTGACTAATTAGAAATTACTAAGTGAACACTGAGCTTATTATGTTTGTTACGATTTATGACCAAATACGGACAACAACATCCACAAAATCTAACATGGGTTTTGTATGGGTTAAATGAATGACTCTTGAGGCAGATGAAGAATCATCACTTGTTGATCGACTGGGGCAAGCGATCCATCAGAAACCTATCTGACCCTCAACTTCTCCCAGTTCTTGTTAAACCATGAAGAACACTAATATCCCATCTGCTCTAATAGACTCAGCCTCCGGTTTCAGGGAAAATCCACGGGACCCTGTGATGAGCGTTTCCTTTGGGACATGGCGGGCCTCTCAGCTGTTGCTCCAAACAGCTTTCCCATGTTCCCCAGCCCTGCCGTCAGAGTCATAGGTGGTTCCAATTAACATACTTCTAAGCAAATGTTCTGGAACTTGCCTTCTCGGGCCAGGAAATGCCTGCCGCTAAAGCATGGTGTCATAGAGAGCACAGAGGTTTGCAGTGTGCCTATCTCCTCCTGATAAATTTGGCGCTAGTGCCCAGTGGAGCCCGCCGCGCCCTCCCTAACAACCTGGAAGGTTCCAACAAAGAGACGTCTGTTGTGTTTGTGCAGCCCGGTCACACCATGATGTGCTAATGCCTAACAGGTGTGGAATATTAAATAGTTTGATAGTTTGGCGGTGAAACGGTTCCTACATTATTGTCAGAGGGGTCCGTGCGGAGCTTGGCTGAAAGCTTTGCTTTTTAATGAAACCTGAAGAGCGTTGATGGCGAGATGTTTTTGCTGACGTGGGCAAACATCTGCGGCTCCTGTAGCTCAGAGCAGAAGGAAAACAAGGGTGCAGGCCATTTCTGTCCAAGAAGCTGTGACCGGTAACACACTGCTACTGTATACTGTCACTCGTTTAAGACCGTGGCAATGCTAATTTTCCAACCGTCTTCTATTTAAACTCTCAGTCCTTTGGAAAGGTAAAAAAAGAGTTATGTAAGCCATTAACACTGTCCTGAAATCACCATCATAGGTGTACAAAAACAAAGGTCAGTTTAATAGTGGAAACGTTTTGCCCTAAAAATCTCCCCTGCTCAATCTCACGTACAAGCTTTTTGGCATCCTCAAACATAAACCCAAATGAAGGTCATTATCCTTTGCTAGGAAATATAAATTGCAGTGTTGTGTGTAATCTCTTGAAAGTTCCAACGGCCTATTCTTATCTTAGCGTTTTGAGGCATGCAATGAGCCCTGATTGGCCATGCGTTGCTCGGCTCTCTGCTGCAGTTTACCCCAGCATTTTATACTCAGCCACTCAGCAGGTTGACAGATTACCATTGGTTGGGAGCCCAAAAGAACAGTGGCTGTGCCATGATAAACACAGCAGCCATTCTTCTAAGTTTCCAGTAATCTACTGGACTCAGATCCCAGATGTGGAAAAGATAAGAGCGTACAGTTAGTTAAAGCACAGGCATCCAGCTACCTCCCCTGGATCCACCACCGGATAGGGCTGCCTATGGCTGTGACGGGGCAACTATTCTTGTTTAATACTCAACCATGCGTCACCGATAGCTGACTTGATGGAAAAAAGGGAGCTTAAGAAAGCCTAATATCCTAATTAAGATAAGAGTGATTTGGTGATGAAGCAGATGAAGGCAAAAGAAGGCATGCTTATTTTTCCTTCAAACCTCCCTGTTTCCATTCACTAATCCCTTAGTAAAAGACGGGGGAGTATTAACGTGAATGGGGAAATCCACACATTTGCTGATGTAAACTAATCCAATTTGGTTTGTTTATTGTAAGTACTGTGATAATTGATAAAATACAGATATCTTCAGAATAAAGATTGTTGTGCCTGCAAATGGTCCATTAATTAGTGACTTAGGGAATTATTGTGTGGTTCATTTCTTGTGCATTATGTAGTAATGTTTTAGTAATAGAATTAACACAATATATCCCTTGGCATACAATATATCCTAGCTGGGCAACCTGGCAGTCACACAGTATAAAATGTTGAGTTCTTCATCCCTGAATGCTACTCATCTGCCAAAGATCTCTATTGGCATTACACTCGCATAGCCACAACGGGTTGCAGCGTTTTAGCGCCTACTGTGTGATCAGGAACCTGGCAACATGGTTAAGTGGTTGTTATAGTAGTAGACACACTGACCGGGAATATTGAAGGGAAAATGTACATATCGCCCACAGGATGTGCAACTCACCCATTTTGCTTTAAAAATGGCAATGGCTAAGACATAACTGGACAGGTGTGTGAAAGAGGAATAGACTGTTACCAACATGCACGCTCTATTTCCAGATGATGTACAATGTACAGAGGAGGGTGGTGTCATGGTTCTGAGGGGGTTCAGCCCAGCAGAGGGCTCTACACCCACTGAAGTGACCAGTCTGTTGCACCTTGTGGCCTTAACTATGGTTCACAGTTATCACCTGGCCTCTGACAGGCCAATTATTAGTCTAATTGATTTCACCTGTGCCTTTTGCCAGTGTATTTAAGTTCCTGTTTGCCTTTGTTCTGTGTTCAGTCATTGTGTGTGTTTTGGTTGCCATATATGTACCTTGCTTTATTCTTAAGTAAATTACTAAAACTCCACTGGAGCTGTTCAGTTACCTTATCTCCTGTGTTTCTTGTTTTGAGTTCCTACCTTGTGGGTTATTTTCTAGCCCTTTTATGAGTCTGCGTTTGGGCCATCTTTTCCCTTGACTCATTGTGAGAGGTGGGCCTATAGAGTCCTAGACCCTTATGTGAAATATTGCCTCTCTCAGTCAGATGAATACAATATATCTGACCTAAAGGGCTAGTGTATAGAAACGGTCATACTTTATTGAACCTAAATTATGCTCCTGCTTACTTCCTTCCTCTCTTCCCCTTCCTTCATCCCTTTTGAAAATATCTGAATGAAAAAGATCTCCTTGGCAATAGGATGTAAGCAAGTGCTGAGAGGAAGCTCTCTCTAGACAAGTGATGCTATGCAGACAGTGTTCCCAAACAGGACCCTGGCCCTGAAGGCCAGTCCTATAGTCTATACAGCAGACATATCCGTTAGTGAGGGGTTGTTAGTTTAGCTACTGGTGAGGGTGGGCAGCTGGAGTACAGTGTGTGTGTGTGTGTGTGTGTGTGTGTGTGTGTGTGTGCGCGTGTGTGTGTGTGTGTGTGTGTGCGCGCGCGTGCGCGTCTGTTTGTACATTCATCCTGCCATTACCGTCTTTTCTCAAGTAAAATTTGCAGTAACTTCACAAGAAAGAGCAGCCACAGCCATGCAAAGAGCAACACATTCAATGTGTCGATTTCAAGAATTTCACAGTTTTATGAAATGGCAGGCCACAATGAAGGGATGGGTTTGAAGGCACATGGCATAAGTCTCCGACTTTTGTTGGACATTTATTTGGAACAACTCCACCAAATTGCCTGTCTAATTCAGGATAATTAAGCCTTGTTCTGTGAACAATTTAAGCTAACTGCCGAGCATTCTGATTTAGGAAATGTTGTTTTGGGACCAGCTTAAGCCAACCGCACGCTTATTCAAAATGATGGGGGGAAACATTTCTAACCTAAAACCTCACTTTAATGACACTGATATGTGAACTACTGGAGTTTACTCGCCAGGCTAGTATGCGAACAACGTATGCTAACCCATCCCTTTCAAAAACACTATCAGATAACCTTGTCTGAAACTTAGTGAATTTCACATGAATGAAAAATTGGTAAAAATGTGTCACTCCACTGAAAATGGCAAGGAACATGTGACTGCTGCACATTGCACAGCCACTCCGAGAGAACAATATCCCCACGGACGGACGGACGGGCGGGCGAACGGGCGGACGGACGGGCGGGCGGACGGGCGGGCGAACGGGCGGGCGGGCGGGCGGGCGGGCAGGCAGGCAGACAGATAGAGTCAGACAGACACAGCAGTCCAGCAGCCAGACGGACGGACGGACGGACGGACGGATGGACAGGCAGGCAGGCAGGCAGGCAGGCAGGCAGGCAGGCAGGTGACTGCCAGGTGCTTTTACTGTTCTTAGCGACACAGTCAAATTATGCAGGTGCAGCACTCTCTTAGTGAATGTTAGTGTGTCCTGCATTTAATAAGACACAGAAAGTATCAACACACACACACACACACACACACACACACACACACACACACACACACACACACACACACACACACACACACACACACACACACACACACAAACTCGAAGACACATGCATTACCCAGAGAAAGAATCAATAAACAAGACAAAACAACAGTACCACGACGGTCTTAGTGTATAACATGATTGATCTATCTGAGAAGATGACATGGAACCAGAGCACATGACCTATGCATGTGTAGGTTGAATGCACAAACACATCTCTCATCGTGTGATGTTTCCCCCACTTACTGTATATACTCACAACCACAAACACACGCACGCACGCACACACACACACACGCACGCACGCACGCACGCACGCACGCACGCACGCACGCACGCACGCACGCACGCACACACACACACACACACACACACACACACACACACACACACACCTCCTCCACACCTAAGTTACATGTATTCCTCCCCTGTCATACACACCCACCCTTGCCTGTGATGCTGCTGTTGCACGTCATTCCACCACACAGAAGATGAGCCTGCCAAAAGGCATCTGAATGAACAAACCAAGGGCCGCCTTTCTCAGGAAGGAGTTTTTGTGTCTGTGTCATGAAGCCTGTGAGGGGTATGTGGAAGAGAGGAATGTAACACGATGGGGCCTTGTTCTGTCTAGGGAAATATTTCAACGAGCCTGACGACAATCCATCCTATCTATTATTTGGAGAATATTGCACATGCACCTCTATCCCTAACACACACGCACACACACACACACACACACACACACACACACACACACACACACACACACACACACACACACACACACACACACACACACACACACACACACAAACAAAGTTCGAGGCGAATGCTTCTTTGGAGCTACCCTAATCTTGGAGTCGTTTCTTAACCAATACAACAATGAGTTCTCAACTGACCTTTAAAGTTATCGTTCAGAATTTTACACAAACCACAAACCAACGACTCTAACAAAATAGTAATTCATTTATCCTTTAGTTTTATTTTTTGGCCTATTGCGTTGGACAGCAAAAACAAATGAAGGCACAACAGCCATGAAGTATTTGATGTGTGCCGCAGTGAGACAGTGTGGGATCCTGGCCTTGTTTGGACGTTCTCAGCTGTTCAGGTCATTTTATCATTCCAATCTCTACACAACTTTCCTCCCCACGGTCTGGATTCCCAAGACGCTCAGAAAAGCGCACGCACACACACACACACACACACACACACACACACACACACACACACACACACACACACACACACACACACACACACACACACACACACACACACACACACACACACACACACACACACACACACACACAAAAGAGCCTGCCTCCCCTTCCCTTAAACAACCCCTTGTGAATCTGGAGCACACAGACGGCCATGCCTTCATCGTGTATTACGGCTATGGAATTATGTATTCCCTCTTCAGCACCGATGAGCAGTGAGTCTCTCTGCGTGTCTCTGTTATTCAGGTTAAGGCCTTGAGCCCGAGGCAGTACCCTCTTTCTGGCCCACACCACACGCACGCCCCAGTTCTGACCATCGTGGATTCCTGTTCCGTGTCTGATATGTCACCAAAGAGACAGACAGCATTCAGAAAGGATTCGGACCCCTTCACTTTTTCCACATTCTGTTATATTACAGACTTATTCTAAAATTGATCAAATTCATTTTTCCTCATCTACACCCAGTACCCCATGAGAAAGCAAAAACATGTTTGTAGACATGTGTGCAAGTTCATTAAGAACAAACAATTCAGACCCTCTACTCTGTACTTTGATGAGGCACCTTTCTCAGTAATAACAGCCTCGACTGTTATGGTAAACATCTGGTTCATCTGGTTCCTGCCTGACCAAAGCCCTTGTCCCACCATCGCTCAGTTAGGCCAGGCGGCCAGCTCTAGGAAGAGTCTTGGTGGTTCTGAACGTTTTCCGTTTAAGAATGATGGAGGCCACCGTGTTCTTCGGGACCTTCAATGCTGCAGAAATATTTTTTGTACCCTTCCCCAGATCTGTGTCTCAACAAAATCCTGTCTCGAAGGTCTACGGACAATACCTTCGACTTCATCACTTGGTTTTTGATCTCACATGCACTGTGAACTGTGGGACCTTATATAGACAGGTGTATGTCTTTCCAAATCATGTCCAATCAAAGAATTTGACACAAGTGGACCGCAATCAAGAAGTCGAAGAATCTCAAGAAGCATCAATGGAACAGGATGCACCTGAGCTCAACTTGCCATAGCAAAGATTATGAAAACTTATTTAAATTATATTAAAGTTTATTTTTTAATACATTTGCACAAATCTCTACAAACCTGTTTTCGCTTTGTCATTGAGTGGTATTGCGTGTAGATTGATGAGATAGAAATAAACATTTTCCATTTTAGGCTGTAATGTAACAAAATGGGGAAAAAGTGAAGGGGTCAGAATACTTTCTGAATGTGCTGTAGGCAGAGGAGTATTGAGAGCGCGAGACAAAGGACAAAAAGAGAAAGTGATCTTGAACAGAATTGTGCTGGGAAAGATCAGCAGTGACACACCAGGGAACAACGGCACTTTGTGCACAGGGCTGTGGTGCGTGTGTTTGTGTGTGTGTGTGGTGTGTGTGTGCGCACAGCTGCACCGTGTGTGTGTTGAGTGTGTTGAGGGCTGTACTGTGTATGTGGGGTGTGAGGTGAAGGTGTGAGGTGCTGGACCTGCAGGTGAGCGCTTCGTGGAAGGGCTTGATGCTGGCGCTGCGGTCCCGGCGCACTGGGCCTGGCTCGATGGTGGGCATGCCCGTGGCTGAGGTGGTGGTGGTCCATGTGGAGGAGATCCTCCTCAACAGGCCCGGATATAGGCTCCGCCGGAGACGCTGCACTCACACACACACACACACACACACACACACACACACACACACACACACACACACACACACACACACACACACACACACACACACACACACAGTCAGTCAAACAAACAAACACACAGAGAGTCAGACAAACACCCACAGTCAGACACACATGCACAGAGTCAGACAAACGAACACCCACAGTCAGACACACAGAGACAGACACACACATACACACACACACACACACGCACGCACAATCAGATACAACAGCGTACAGACACACATACAAATGTTAACCCAAAAGTTAACATAACAACCCAATTTAGATTGATGAGAACAAGTCATTTTTTTTGTGAACTCATTTTACAATGTTAAGCTGCTTTCCCATGGGTTACTGTTTGTCTCAAAAGCTTCTCCACAGACAGCAGACAACATATAACTACTGAAATCCCAAAGGGCCAGGTCAGAGTGGACCACTGGGTAGCAGGTGTGTTCATCACAGTTCCTTCAGCTGCATCCCTGAGTGCTGGGCTAGTGTGTCATTGCCCCCACTCTCTAACACACACACACACACACACACACACACACACACACACACACACACACACACACACACACACACACACACACACACACACACACACACACACACACACACACACACACACACTCATTTTTCCCAGTGGTCTGGGTCATCTGCTGAGTGACACACATGAGCAATCTCCTGGCAGAGAAGGGCTCCCTGTGAGCTTCTGCCCTCCACAGCCTGACCTAGTACAGTATGCCCTCTGTACCCTGCACCCTGACCTAGTACAGTCTGCCCTCTGCACCCTGACCTAGTACAGCCCTCTGCACCCTGCCCTCTAGTACAGTCTGCCCCTGCACCCTGACCTAGTACAGTGCACCCCTGCCCTAGTACTCTGACCTAGTACAGTCTGCACCCTGCACCCTGACCTAGTACAGTCTGCCCTCTGCCCTCTGCACCTTGACCTAGTACAGTCTGTCCTCTACACCCTGACCTAGTACAGTATGCCCTCTGCACCCTGCACCCTGACCTAGTACAGTCTGCCCTCTGCACCCTGACCTAGTACAGTCTGCACCCTGCACCCTGACCTAGTACAGTCTGCCCTCTGCCCTCTGCACCCTGACCTAGTACAGTCTGCCCTCTGCACCCTGACTTAGTACAGTCTGCCCTCTGCACCCTGACCTAGTACAGTCTGCCCTCTGCACCCTGACCTAGACAGTCTGCCCTCTGCCCTCTGCAGACTGACCTAGTACAGTCTGCCCTCTGCACCCTGACCTAGTACAGTCTGCCCTCTGCACCCTGCACCCTGACCTAGTACAGTCTGCACCCTGCACCCAGACCTAGTACAGTCTGCCCTCTGCACCCTGCACCCTGACCTAGTACAGCACCCTGACCTAGTACAGTCTGCCCTCTGCACCCTGACCTAGTACAGTCTGCCCTCTGCACCCTGCACCCTGACCTAGTACAGTCTGCCCTCCACAGCCTGACCTAGTACAGTCTGCCCTCTGCCCTCTGCAGACTGACCTAGTACAGTCTGCCCTCTACACCCTGACCTAGTACAGTCTGTCCTTTGCACCCTGCACCCTGACCTAGTACAGTCTGCCCTCTGCACCCTGATTTACTACAGTCTGCCCTCTGCCCTAGTACAGTTTGTCCTTTGCACCCTGACCTAGTACCCCGTTGCCCTCCTGAATGGGCCCATTCACAGCTTCAGCCGGGCATTTACATTAGTCCACCCACACATAAGCACAGACACAAACACACACACGCACGCACGCACGCACGCAAGCACACTTCTAATGCACTTATTTAGAATAATTTGCCACACGTCTGCTTATATAAGTGGCATACACACAAACAGCAACAGGACAATTTCAACACAAAGCCTTAACAGAAACATATTTGAGAATTCTCAAGAGTATAACACTTTTATTTTCTAGCATTGCGTTCACAATTGTGTGTTTAGATCTCCAGGTTATTCGTGTTGGTAAGTGGTTCAGAATGCTTGTCAGTGCTTTTATTTTTTGGCTCAGCAAAAAAAACGTAGAAACAGTTCAAAGGAACGCAATTTTTTGGGCAGCGCTGCACAGCCATCAGCATGCACCACACGGTTGCTGTCAAAAAACTGTCTGCCCAACGAGCAGAGAAAAGCAAGCACAGCTTTCCAGTCCTCTGTTACGCACCTTTCCCCCTTTCTCCTCCACTCCCCTCAGGCACTCGGCCTCCCTGGAGAGAGACACCTAACTAGGAGAGCAGAGATACAAGAGAGACACCTAACTAGGAGAGGAGAGATACAGGAGAGACAACTGACTAGGAAAGGAGAGATACAGGAGAGATACCTAACTAGGAGGCCAGAGATACAGGAGAGATACCTGACTAGGAGAGCTGAGATACAAGAGAGATACCTAACTAGGAGAGGAGAGATACAGGAGAGACACCTAACTAGGAGAGGAGATACTTAACTAGGAGAGAAGAGATACAGGAGAGATACCTAACTAGGAGACGAGAGATACAGAAGAGACACCTAACTAGGAGAGGAGATACCTAACTAGGAGAGGAAAGATACTGGAGAGATAAATAACTAGGAGAGGAGATACCTAACTAGGAGAGGAGATACCT
The DNA here is from genome assembly GCA_026901105.3 of Galaxias olidus. NCBI lineage: Eukaryota > Metazoa > Chordata > Actinopteri > Galaxiiformes > Galaxiidae > Galaxias > Galaxias olidus. Next base: position 64,817 of record JAPMUY010009475.1, read on the forward strand.
AACTAGGAGAGGAGAGACCTAACTAGGGGAGAGAGACTGAACTAGGTGAGGAGAGATGAGACGGAATTAGGAGGGGAGAGACCGAACTAGGAGAGGACTGGGAGTGATGCCTAACTAGGAGATACCTAACTAGGAGAGCAAAGATACCTACTTAGGACAGGAGACTTAACTAGGTGAGGAGAGGAGAGACCTTACTAGGAGAGCAAAGATACGTAACTAGGAGAGGAGACTTAACTAGAAGAGGAGAGGAGAGACCTAACTTGAAGAGGAGATACCTAACTAGGAAAAGAGACTTAACTAGGAGAGGAGAGCTTTTCTGCTCCACCTGTACCGTCTGTCTTTCAAGTTTCAAGGTTCTCTAAAACTACACCTGGCATGTGTGTGACGGGCTTGATGACTGGGGAGTGTGGTGAGCACACACTTCTGGAAGAAGAAAGACAGTGGGCCAGACCTGAACGGACCTGCAGTCCGGCCTTCGGGGGTCCTGAGGACAGACACACTAGGAAGGGGGGCCTGCACCTCCCTGTTACCATCAGCTCTCTCTCTCTCTCTCTCTCTCTCTCTCTCTCTCTCTCTCTCTCTCTCTCTCTCTCTCTCTCTCTCTCTCTCTCTCTCTCTCTCTCTCTCTCTCTCTCTCTCTCTCTCTCTCTCACTCTCTCTCACACACACACACAGACCAACACTCTCACTAACTAACACACACAAACACACAAACATATACAGTCTTTCTCACACACACACACACACACACACACACACACACACACACACACACACACACACACACACACACACACACACACACAAATGCTCTCTCTTACACACACACACACACACACACACACACAAGCTGAGGGTCGGCACACATCAGTCATGTTGACACAGCTGCGGCCATGAATGGGAGAATATAGTTTTTGGAGCTGCAGAAGCGTGCTCTATTTTTCTTCACTCAACTCCGTGAGAAATACAGTCCTGTAGTTGATGCTCCTGGAGTCCAAGAGCAGGGGAGTACTCATTAGTGGAAACATGGAGCTCAAACATGAACCAGATGTACGTGTGGGTTAGGGCTAGGTGTTTCAGCCTCAACACAGGCTAGTTTACCAAACTATGAAAAAGCCCATGGCCAAGTCTTAAACACTGTTCTGGTAAAACAAAGCAAAGTGTAAGTGTGGAATTTGAGCGCACTGGTCCTTTCGTGCATTTCCACCCATTGTCATTACAAACGCCCCCCACTCACCTTAGGAATGGAGGTCTTCTCGCCCTTCTCGGGCCCCTCCTCGGAGTCTGAGCAGGAGTAGGCCTCGCTGAGGTTGAGCAGAGGAGCGAGGCGCGCGCGGTGCAGTGGCTGAAAGGTGAGCTGGGTGGTGAGCAGGTTGCTGACGGCCCTTAGCGAGGTGCAGGTGTGGGGGGGCAGCGAGGGGTCGGCCAGCAGGTCCGAGATCAGGCCGTGGGCCTCGCCCATCACCGCGATGTCCACCGTCACACTGGTGCCTGACTGAGGGGCAGGGAACACACACACACACACACACACACACACACACACAGCAGAGGAGCGGTGACCGGCCGTGTCAACAGGACTAAGCAGAGGTGATGCTAATGGCTGGCTGTCTTTAAAAGGACCTCTGTGTGTGTGTGTGTGTGTGTGTGTGTGTGTGTGTGTTGAAGGGGGTGATCAGCATGATGAGGGAGCAAACGTTGGTTGGCAGCCATGTGAGGAGATAAAGCGGTTAGGGCTGACATTGACGTCAGCCCTGTGGCTGTTCCACTGTGCCTGTGTGTACTTTGGTGTGTTCTTGTGTCTGAGTGTGTGTTGATGTGTGTGTGTGTGTGTGTGTGTGTGTGTGTGTGTGTGTGTGTGTGTGTGTGTGTGTGTGTGTGTGTAGTGTGTGTTTGTGTGCAGCCTGTCGGTGATAAGTTAGTTTGCCTCTCGTCTCTTTGCACAGAGACAAACAACTCTGTCCTTTTTACCTCTCAGCTATTCACAGGCTGTACCATGATCAATGTGTGAGATCTGACAGCCTCTCCGTTCTTTGTGTTTTATTGGTTTGTGAGAATGTTGTCTTGTATTTTGAGAATGATAGATTTAATACATCATTCACCACATTGTGTATAATGTGCACAATAAAGTGTTGATTTTGGGAGAAAGAACAAAAAGGGATGAAAGAGCTGGAATTAAAGGCAAGAAAAAAAGGAATCTGATTTCCCTGGAAAAATGAATAACTGGGAGCACGCATTTTAAGAGGATCTGTTCGACCACACATATACATATCCACGTACACACACACACACACACACACACACACACACACACACACACACACACACACACACACACACACACACACACACACACACACACACACACACACACACACACACCAACATAGACAACCAGTCATCCTTGCACTGATATGCATTTATGAACTTGTGAGTCCCCCCCCACCCCCCAGTCACACGCGCACGCACACGCACACACACACACACACGCACACGCACACGCACACGCACACACACACACACACACACTGAGTCACTACCAAAGCGCATACTAACAAAAATGAAACCAACAACATCTTGTAATGCAGTATTGGTCTTTCCCTGCCATTTCCTTATGCCGTTGGCCGCTGGTCCCTGTAGCGGAGGCTTTCCCTGGTCCCCTAACCCCCTTCCATGCTAGGATCACTGTACCAGAGGCTTTCCCTGGTCCCCTAACCCCCTTCCATGCTAGGATCACTGTACCAGAGGCTTTCCCTGGTCCCCTAACCCCCTTCCATGCCGGGATCCCTGTACCGGAGGCTTTCTGGTTCCCTAACAGCCTTCCATGCCGGGATCCCTGTACCGGAGGCTTTCTGGTTCCCTAAAGCCTTCCATGCTGGGATCCCTGGGCTTTCCCTGGCCCTGCTAACCAGACGGTGTTGGAAGGCCAGCAGAGAGGTGCAGCTGGATTCCCAGGCAGGCTCCTTTAGCACTCAGCCAGCAGCACACTTTGAATTGCAACTGTCTAAATTACATCAATTATTCAGAGCTCTGCACTTCCGTGTCAATTCAAATGGAGATTTAATTGAGCACAACAAAAGAACACACACATCAATAACAAAATAGTTTAGCGTGTTGGCTTAGAGTTTTCGGGAAGGAGACAAATGATTGCTGCCCCCCCCCCCCCCCACAAAAGAAAAACAACTGCCATCATGGGATGCTTTTCTAGGAAACACAATTTAGTAGGAAAACATAGTTGGCCTGATTTCTCTATTAAGCTTTACGTTGTGGACAGAAACCAATGTACACAAGAACACTTGCACACTGACCCACACAAAAAAAGACAAAAAGGCTCTTTTCAATCCCAATATGGCTTCACAGCAACAATAGAGAATCGGAGAAGGTAGTTTAATCATCATAGTATTACATTACAATCCAATCTCTATTTGACCCCTTAATTTGAACAATTACGACTGAACAAAAACCCTCAAAAAACACTATTCTGCTCGGAAAGTTGTGCTTGAATTTGTCCTTTGACCTTCTCACCTCTCAGCAGCGTCGGAGTAGACTTGTTTGGGGAAAGTCGGCATGAGACGCTTGCCGCCCTCTTTTCAAATTGCTCTGCCCCAAGACGGCACCGCGCCACAACTCAACGCAGGTCGGCCCTGAGCCTGCCAGAACGTTCATCTAATAAGCACTCAGCAGTTCCCCTCTCCACCCGAAGAATGTTATCTGATTGCTGTCCCCCCAAACTGCCATTCCTTTTCACACCCGCTGCCAGGAACACAGAGTTATGGTATTGACATTGGCTAAATGGCACCGCGCTGACCTTTTCTGCCGCCACGGCACATGTGTGGACGTCTTTCATTCGCCTTGGCTGGCGAGCGCTGCTCTCTCTCTTTTCCTTTTTCTCCAGTCAGATCAGTTGTCGGCTTTAAAAGGTTTTCCATTGGAAACAGTGGGACACATGTACAGCGCCGGCCCATTGCGCCGACTGAATCAATAGTCTTAATAGTTAAGACGACCCAATAATGGATTTACACAGCCTATCTATGCAGTTCAAGTGCTCACGGGAGACACAGGGGGGACCTTTAAAAGACCACCAAAGGGATCGCTCAGCATTCTTGATCGTTTCTGTTTATTATTGTTAGCGGGCTAGAAGTCCCGATTCTTCGCTGCTGTCAGTGAGGTAAGTAAATACGAGTACAGGGCAATGAATTTGCAGTACGCAATCTATTGTTTATTTTCTGTTCGCAAACAGCTTACTTGAAACTGGTCACATATGTTCTGTCGTCCTTCACCCCACAACCTCCTACCTCCCTCTCTCTTCCCTCCTGTGATGCCCTGACGTAGGGCCGTGTCTCTGGACTCGTCTTGAGGCTGATTTAGCGCTGGGCCTGGGCCTGGCGGAGGAGAGACCTGGATGCTGGAGCTAACAGCGGCTGGACAGACCCTCCACTGGCCCTGAGGGGGCCCCCTGGCCACACACACTAGTGCAAACAAGCGGGCACACACTCAGACAGGGACAGGGGTAACGACTCGCTGCTTTGGGGACGACAAACACATTACAGAGCATCGACACACGGAGACAGAGATGTGCGTGCGCAAAACAAAATAGACACAGTCACTCACAGATGAACTCAAATAAACACAGACATGTAGACACACACACACACACACACACACACACACACAAACACACTTCAAACACACTCCCTAGAGAGCAGACACAAAACCACCACTACTCCTGAAAGTCCAACAGTGGGAAGCCATGAAAGGCAGAGAATGACTAATGGTCTCTGCTCTGCACCAGGAGGAAACCACTCCAACATCTGTCCCGTGCCGACAAAACCCGAGTGTGGAGCCAGACCCACTCCTGGTGCTTGGGCCAGGGCCTCCCCTAGTCCCAGCAGGACTCGGTGGGGGTCCTGGTTCCACTTCCATCTCTGCTTTTTCATAATGACCTTAACGCATATCTGGACAGTTCTGCTGGAAATGAAAGCGTAACCAATAACCAATTCTCCCAAAAACATACTTCACTAGTAGTGCAGCATGCCGGAACACAGATGAAGTGTATTCTATTTGTCAGTGCTTATTTAGAGGAGAAGGCGCTCCTAAAAGTCTTCTTCCCAGCCGCCCCCTCGGTGTATACACACATCTCTGGAATGCTATTTGGCCGCGGCGACGGAGCTTTTAGCAGCTCCCGGA